>WAAB01008124.1:0-23510 GCA_013389865.1 Piaya cayana
AGTTGTGAACTCAGATTAAGAAAGTTTGTTATCTCACAAGCTGCCAACAGAGGTGGTAGTGAAACGCATCACTGTCTACACAAGGTTAATCTCCATTGGAAAGAGAATTCAGATGAGGCACAGGAATGACTTAACTAGGAAAAAAAGTTCTACTGCAGCTGTCACAGATTTTATATATATATGAGCAGACTTGTGGTTAATCAGCACTTTATTTTAAGTTTGAAATGGTTGAGACTTTGAGGATTTAAATTTTTTTTTAGGCTTATTATTTGTTTTTGAGGCTGAATCAAGCTCTGCTTTGCACCCATCTGTCAGTTACGCAAGGGACTCATTTGGAACGATGATGGTGCTCATTACTGGAAACACAGAACTCCTCTCTGCCGAGGCAGCCTTCAAAACAAGAAGTTGGTTGCCTGAGGACGCACAGAGACACACGTACTTCATCCAAGAGATTTCAGAACCAACCTTCAGAGGCTTGAAGCCCAGCTCCTGCTGGACATACAAGAGCAAGAAAAAGTCCCTGGAACCTCTTCTAATTTATTGGCATAGCTAAAAAGGCAGACAGAACAGCGACCTCTGGCCCTATGTGAACCCTCCTCAAAACGTCACTAGCTACAGAGAAAAAGCACAGCAGTCTCACTGAAGGCTGATGCAGCCCAGGAAACATCATACTACCCAAAGATCTCTTTGAGCCTCCTTAGCACACAGCAGCCAAGTTCACCTGGGAACTCACCTGGGTGTTTTGAGGAATTTCCCTCAAAGCACCATTTCTCACTGGCAAAGCTTTCAGTGCTTTTAGTAAGCATGACACCTGCACAATCTGTTTCAGCTTCTCTCATAACAATATCACATAGGGTGCAGGCCTACAAGAGACTTCTTGTACTGGTGAGACCACTCCTTGAATGCTGTGTTCAGTTCTGGGCCCCTCACCACAAGAAGGATGTTGAGGCTCTGGAGCGAGTCCAGAGAAGAGCAACAAAGCTGAGGAAGGGACTGAAGAACAGGCCTTATGAGGAACGGCTGAGAGAGCTGGGGGTATTCAGCCTGGAGAAGAGGAGGCTTGAGGGGAGACCTCATTGTTCTCTACACAACTACCTGAAATGAGGTTGTAGAGAGGAGGGAGCTGGCCTCTTCTCCCAAGTGACAGGGTGCAGGACAAGAGGGAATGGCCTCAAGCTCCACCAGAGGAGATTTAGGCTGGGCATTAGGAAAAAAATTTCATGGAAAGCGTCGTTAGGCATTGGAACAGGCTGCCCAGGGAGGTGGTTGATTCACCTTCCCTGGAGGTGTTTAAGGCACAGGTAGACGAGGTCCTGAGGGACATGGTTTAGTGTTTGATAAGAATGGTTGGACTTGATGATCCGGTGGGTCTCTTCCAACCTGGTGATTCTATGGTTAAGTTCCATTGAAGGCTTCAGGAAGTCACAGGGCAGAAACTGCATAGGTGAAGGTCACCACCACATCCAAGGTACAGGGAGAGGCTTTACTCACTTGAGTACTATCCAGCTAGTATGCCAAGAATTCATACCCTCTATGCATTGGACACCTGACTGCAGTGCATTTGGTGGACTAGCTCAGAGCATTGCAAGTCCTGATGTCCATCTTAGGCATAGAGTTGGGCTTTGCTAGGTGCCACAAGCTTTGGTGGAAGTTTTGTAAGTCAAAAGAAAAGTAAAAACTTGATTTTCTTCCAAAATCCCAGCAAACTGCATATGATGAACACAGCCATGTGTCGCAATCCTCTGCTAGAGTATTACACATTTGGGTTTTCCTCACCTTACACGAAGAGGCAACATATGATGTCACAGAATGAAGACCATTCATTTTCCCAAGAGCGAGTTAGTTAAACTGAGCTGAAGATGTGGTTATGGTGGACTAAGACTAAGGAAAGTCTGGGCTTTAGCCACAGTCCACCGATCATATGCTCCTGAGGCTGAGTTGGGGCAAAACAAAGTCTACATGTTACAGTGAGAGAACTGCTGTTTCTAGAAAAACAAGTAAGACCCTTCTAACTCTAGAAATCAAAACACAATATGCTAAAATACAACTACTCTTTCTTTCTTTATCTCCCTAAAGGTACCATCAGACTTTCACACCTAGACTTTCTGCACTAGAAAAATCCATTCTGCTTTGAAACCAACTGGTTTTCCAGACACTAGATATCCAAATCTCAAGACAACTCCCATGAAATAAGGGAGAGCAAGAAGGATGGACTACAGGAACTCTGCTCATGGAAGAGATCCCTGTAGGCTGCGGGATCACAACAAAGGCAGCTAAGGAAAGGGAGTTGAAAAATGATGGTAAATTCCCAACATGTGCCTCTGTCTGCCTTGCTACTCGGTTACAAGGATATGCTTCAAACTGATGATTTATGAATGATACCAAAACAAGTGTAGAGTGCATACAATTACTCTGTAACTAGTTGCCTCTGGCACAATGTAAGCACAGAAAAGAGGTTTCTCCTCTTTACCTTATTTTTCTTAAATTTTTGGTTTATCTGCTTGCTATTGAGAAAGAACACTAAGTAGCAGCAATAGTACAGTGCCCTCCGACAACAGTGTTCTGAAAATGACACTTGTAAACAGCTCCATCAAACAGAGAACAATAATACTGTTTGGCAGAAAGAATCTTAGAAGCCAAGTTATACAGAGAAATTATGGTTAAAATTACATTAATCAAAACCAGTTAGGAAAAGATGAGAGGAAGACTCTGGCTGAACATGTCTGGGATGTTACAAATTAAACTTGTTTTTCTTCCTAAATGGCAGCAGCATTCTTTTTTATTAACCTCCGTCATTGTAATTCTAACAAGAACCCACGGCGCAATTACTACTTGAGCTACTTGAAAACTTAAAGTGCGCACCCAGTTTCTTTCAAAACCTCCTCGGTGAACAACCAGTGAAGCTGGATAGAGAGAAATAAGCAGTATACTTCTGTATTCCTGAAGCTAAGTTATATTACAAGATTCATTTAGATGCTGAGAAGCCATTCTGAGAAGAGTAAAACACATTCATACAAATAAATCAACTAGCTAGGATTCAGAAATAAGCAGAAAGACATTTCTTTTCGGATTTAGCTTTTATGTTTTCTGTGGAGCAACACATTGGCGTTACCTACACAAAATATATCCCCTTTCTCCAACTAGTGAGATATGGTTCTCAACACACAGTATGAGATAAAAGTAAAACAAGATGTAATGAAGCACACTGAAGGATCAAGAGAAGGATTCAATGGTCATACAGATAACGTGAAAACATTCACAGTGGCACTAAGTAGGACATGAGAAATCTACCTTCGGGCTCCAGGATGCCAGCCAAAAATTAACCGCCAGGAATTAAGAGGAAAGTATCTCTAAGTACTAATATAATATAATTATTTAACAGGATTTTACAGCTTGCTCTGAAGCACCTGGTAAAGTATTTCTCAGGATGGAGTACCTGGCATGACCAACTGATGTTCAAGAGAGTGGAAATACTTGTATTTTGCTCTACAAAGGAGTAGCATGCGACTCATAACAAATGCAGCTTCGCATACTCCAGTCACATGCAGTTTCCACTAGATGCTAATAGGTATTCTAAAAGCATCTCATCTCTTTTACAGAATAGTCTTAAAATAGCCCAGCACAAGACTCGTGGTGTGCTGGCAAACACTACATGTTGGCGGCCAGTCTAAGACCACTGCTGGCAAAAACAGGACACCTACTGTCAGTATTCTATCAAATATGATCATTTTAACACTGGGAAAGTTTGGAGTAGATCCATGAAAACCTGTCTGATGTCCAATGAACATCCCAGCCAACCAGGAACTGAACTAAATTTTCTAAGTGTCATCAGTGGATTAAAGAACAGACATGTAAAATTTAGCTAGGTTTATGAGTGAAACAGTGCACTTCAACTTGAAATATTTACTTGCTAAAAAGGCACATGCTAAAAATAGTATTTGAAAGACAATCAAATGTTTTAAAAAAGCATTCCTAGTGAAAGTCCCAATGAATGAAAGGGAATGACTAGAAATGCCTGGTGAAACAGTCAGAAGAACATTTAAAAAAAAAAAAAAAACCCAACACGTCAGAGATTGAAGTCACAGCCTCAAAGCTCCTGTTACTAATCTGGGAACTGATGAATAAACGGCAGGAATTGAATAGTCAGGATTCCATCAGCTAGGCTAGTTTTGCCCTTCTGTGCTCTCCTAGAGTGCCTTTTTTGTATTTTCTTTTTAGAAGCAAGAGACATGGCTGTTCATCTGTATGACTCAGCATGATGGTAGCTTGAGAAGAACCTCAAACTAAAGCCAAAGAAAATGTATCTGTGAGATGTTATGGAGAACAGAAACATTTGGCAAAAGCATTGTGCATCAGCTGCTGCAGCAAGAGGGCATTTAGAGCAACATAGCTCAGCCAGAACAGAAATACCCTGGGCACCACACTTTCTATTCTGAGGAATCCCAGGGACAGCACTGTTTATTTATAAGGCTACTCAATTAGAGGTAACCCACGGCCAGCATCTAGAAGAGCTTCCTTTTCCACTATGCGTATCACTGGAAATTAACTTAAGGCACTTCTTCCAGAAAGAGCCTGAGAGACAAAAACATCTGTGATTCAACACTAGTGACTGCAAAAATACATTGTCATTAATGTAATTGTGATCTACCATGTAGCACTGTCCAAGACTGCCAATAACATTTCTAACACCAGTTGGGCTGTGAGTTTGTTTAATATAACTCTGGTTCTTACAGGACATATGCCCATTAAACCCCAGGCTCAGTTAACATTGAGGGTATATGAAGTATCCTTGAGTATTATTATTAAACCTGTAATACAAGAAATCTCTCATAATAACTGTAAGTTCTTGAGAATGCATGGAAAAGGGAGCAACAAAGAGATAAAGTTACCCTATCAATTTTCCCCAATAAAACAAGATCCTTGATAGCATGCCCTTGGTACAATCCCTAGTATCTGATAGGAACAGTTGTGTTTTGTAGTAGAAGCAGCTTTGATTCCTCCAGGCGTTGGATGTCACAGGAAAACTGTTTTACTGCCATCAGCCTGAACTGGTACCCTGTGGATAACACTCAGCTCCCAGATGCAGACTCAGCTAGATAGGTGTAACCTGGAAATGACTTCACTCATCTCCACAATTATGTTGGCACAGTCAAAGCTGAAATCAGTGCCTTTGGAAAGGGCTCAAGAGGAAATACTGAGCAGAAGGGCAAGGCAGATCCATAACACAACAGAAGCAGACAGACATCCAGCACAACAAAATAATAAAAGGAAATTATTTCCCCATACATTTATTTTGTTTCCTTTGTTATTATTGACTCAGTAGCACCTTATGGCTCCAACTAAGAATGAGGTCTCATATCACTATCACTACAGACACGCAGGATGAAATTTAGGCTTCAGTGTCAAATTAAGTACAATTCTGTTACTCATATCAGCAGACATGGTCTGTTGCTCTGGGAGAAATTCCATCTGCTTTAAGGTATTTTTGTCTAAATAAGCAAGCCCAGTAAAGAGAGGAAGAAAAAAAGAACAGACGGAGATGAAGTTCAAAATTCACAAGGCAGATCAGCAGTGAGAGTGAAGAGAATCAGAACTCCAAACACTGCAGTCCACTACAATACAGCAGCAAGTTCTGCTAAGCCGCATGACATCAGCTATGGATAACACAGGTACAAAATCCTCCGCACTTCTAAACTGGTACTTAATATCCAAGAAAAATGGCAGAAACCATGTACTCAATCCAAGAGTAAAATTACCTCAACCCATTTAAGCAGGTGAAAGTCATGCTAAACAACAGAGGACACTAACACTATAGGAACTTGCAAGCCCTCTGGCTGGAGTCTGATGTCCTCTGGGAGCAGCTACAAGACAAACTTTATCAGTGTCCTCAAACTGTGCCATTGAAAAGCTGCCTGTAAAGGTCAGATAAGCTTCTATGGTTACATTTGGTTTAACTTCGCTATGTACACAAAGTCCACTTACTAACAAAAATACCCAAGATCTTGGCATACAACTCATAGCGTACAACATTCAGTCAGTACGCCATACTACAAACGAAGCAACAAACCTATACTCTCTGGGATCAATTCCAGCTCCAGAAGGCATTTCACAGAATAATAGAATCACCAGGTTGGAAGAGACCCACCGGATCATCAAGTCCAACCATTTGTTGAAACACTTCAGCTTTCAGTTCCTTTACTATAAGCACAAGTTCAATAGTGGAAGATATGCAGAGAAGAGGGACCAGAAACCAGGGCACAGTTGTTAAAAAGAAATTTGACACAGCTTGTCCCTAGAATGAATTTCCTCCCCAGCAGCACTAAGATGCTATGAGTAGGCAGCATTTAGCTACGCAGACTGTGGCAAAAGACCCCAAGCACCGTTCAAACAGGTGTCGCTTACTGGCTACCACACAGAAATACAGAGATCAGGTCTTCCAAAGCTCAAGATGATTATACAACCTGTGCGAAAATGCCTGCACAAAAAAATAGGATATGTTTTTCTTACAGATACAGTGATAGCATTGTCACCATCATAGCAGTCACATTTGCCATAACCCTGCAAAACAGAACCTCCAAAGTAACCCTCTCCCAGCAAGGGTGTGCAGTGTTTTTTTAATGGTTTGTTTTGACAAAGAAGGTCCTGATCTTGTGACAGTGCGATATGCAGCTGCCTGGCCAACTTTGGATCCTGCATGGTCTCGTTGCAGATTCCTGTTGAAGTGTCTGGCTCTTGTCACAGCAGAGCACCAGCTCCTCAGAACAAAGGATCTAGCAGTATCAGCTACTCAGCCAGAAGAGTGGTAAAGGTCCTAAACATAGCTGACGTCATTCAGATAGAGAGGTCTCTTCCTTATGTTGTGACACAGCTGAACTGTGTCCTCAGCAGGGTGCATGCTCTGAAAAACAGCTGTGATGAAAGCTATTAAGTTTTTCCATCCCAGTCTTGACACTAGGTCTGATGTGGGAGATGGATTTAGTTCTCACCCACGCAATTCACTCCACTTCTCCAAGTTACCAGAGTTAGTACTCCACAACGGTCTAAGCTGCCTGTGGTGCTACCTCATCATGAGGAAAACAGCATTTCCTATTAAATAAAGTAGATCTTTTCACCTGGGTGCCCCAAACTCAAAAGTATTGGTAACGCCATAACGGTATTGTAACGGGGAAGAGTTCTCAACTTGTATGCCTACTTCCTCATGAACTGTTGAGAAGAGAACCTGGACACTGCAGAAATATTTTAAGTTGAGGTCGATGGAACAGTTGTTCAGTCCCAGCTACTGGTGCTAAAACACACACAAAAATAATTACATGCAGACACACACAACAAATGTAAACTGATCAGAGAACAGAGTTACGTCTTGTTCGTTAGCTTGGCTTTAATTAAGTTCAGCATCATGTCTTTGTGAGGCATTAGGTTTTTTGGAGGCCTCCATTTTTTTATAATCAACATCCTTTGCATATGCAATGCCCAGCCAGCAGTAACATTAACCATCAGGTTTTCCATGTAAACACAGAGCCAGCAGTCTGAATTTTGTACTACGCAGTTTACCTGTATTTCCCCTTCCCCCGCTTTTTAAAGATCTGACATACAGTACACCCAGGAGGAAAGCAGGGCCAGCATGAAGGAAAAAGAAACAAACCCAAACCCCACTGTTTTCTTTGGATAGGCAAGATCAACATTATTTTCATGCACTTGTACGTGTATCCATGATCCCAAAATAAAGAGTCTCTTAGTCTAAGAACCTGGAATGTAAACATGATCACAGCTGTTAATGTGGGTGAAAGGAAACGAAAGGCAGAAAGTGATATTGAAGAAGTCTCCCTTCTCTTTCAGGTATTGTTCTTCAGCACCTTGCTTTGTTCTGGTTTTCATGAGAGGAAAACTGCAGCAATCAAGTTTTGCATCTAAAGCGATACAAGCACAAGATAAGAATGTGGGCTGCAAGATTATTCCTTTGCGAAACTGTACAAATTAGATCAGTCTAATCAAGGAGGCGCTACTCTAGGCTGAGTCTTGTCTGGAGATCTTTACACTTTTAACAGCATCCTGTAGCTTTGGTATAAGGAATTGTGTCTTTACACATGAATGCCACTCTCCACTGGCTAACCTCCCTCTATGAGGTTTTATAGTGTCCTCAGGAATTCAGTTAGAAAGCAGTTCTCTGCCTTCTGTCTTCAGTTTAATACTAGCTTGCATATGGAGGGCCCCTTTCTGACCTGAATGGATGAGTAAATGCAACAAGCACTCCACCAGAAGCACTCCAGGTTTACTTCAGAGTAACTGAAATCACAGTTTGTTTCCAGTCCTGTGGGTTATGTAAATAGCCAGAGTAAATAACAGATCTGTAGCAAACAAGCAAGCAATGTAGCTGTCCTCTGACACAAGAGATGAAGCTTAAGCACATCGGAATGAGGATATCCACAAGAGGGACACTGAATCATAACTAACATGAAAGAAACACAAACTGTGTCTGTGTCCCAGTACCTTAAAGTCAGTGTAGAATGGGCTCAGTTCCAACATATACCAAATACAATGCTAAATACCTTCATTGATGGCTAGAAACGCTTGCAATTTTGCTGCCATCCCCAGTAGTATCTGTAGTGGGCACCCTCACCGCAGCCAAATCTCACCTGCGCCTAAAGACTTCATCAGGACTCTCCAACCCCGTATGTTGCAAGCTGGGGTTAAACATGCCAATTCTGGCCAAGTACCAGGGAGAAATATGAATTCACTGTCCCACAGTACTGGGTCTGCTACACCCAAGTGTCTGTAGACCCTACACTGTCTCCCCACTGAATGGAGCACCCTGAGGATTTGGCCAACCACGAAGACACGAAAAAGAGAGCTAGGGGAGTTGTTTGCCAAACTGTGTACAAAGATTCGATCAAGGTCAGGTTGGATGGGGCTCTGAGCAACGTGATCTAGTTGAAAATGTCCCTGCTTACTTTAGGGGAGTTGGACTAGATGACCTTCATGTCCCTTCCAATCCAAACTATTCTATGATTCTGTGATCTCACAGCTCCTAATCAGAGATCAGAATCACTCACATTCAATAGCGTTTCCTGCTTTCTGTACCATAACCTCTTCTATTTGTCACTTAAGCTTTTACAAAATGTGCACTGGTTAACACATATTGTCACTGACTTGACTTACTAACTAATAAATAAAGCTAAAGGATATAAAAAACATAAGGCCTGATTTACTTCTCACTTGAGGTAGTTCTTCAGTAATGAGGTTCGCTGGCATGGAGCCTTCCACAGACAATTAATTCATTTACTGTTTGGAATAGGTCGGTCACACCTACACAGACCAGTGCCAAACCACTAACTCCTGAAGAATGCGGAGGAATTATTTGTGAGAGTGCTAGATGGCCAGCAGCATGCCAGAGACAACACCAACAGTATTATATAAAGATGCAGATGACAGCTGCTTTCACGATCAGCACAGGTGTGCATGTATACAAACACGTAACATTATAGATTCTCTGCTTTATGAAGTCTTAAGTGCTACAGACTCCTTCATTGCATTTGGTCAGTTTAGGTATAAATATTGTACTTTAAAGACAGAACTGTTCAAAAGCAAAGTCCTCGGAGCTGTACATGGCTAGGAATTTTAATGCTATTAAATATGCAGAAGCATACATTGCCCAGCGATGTGTTAATCCCTGGTCTGTTATATGCCAGCTACTGACAGTGTTCAGGAAAAGCTTTCACAGCTTGCATGGGACTCAGCTGATACACATACACTGAGGCTGGAGCCAGCTTTTTGCACTTCCATGCAAAAGGCAATATCTATTCAAATAAAAAAATACATACAAACCTTTGGAAAAATTCACCAGTGACATCAGGTAATCAGTGACTGAAAATATCTACTGTATATTTTGAAGTATTCTCAAACTATGTATTTGGGACAAGACTCTAGTAAATCTTAGCACTTAAAACTTATCCCCCTTTCCCACCCCCAAATTATTAATACCAACAGTCAAATGCTGAAGGACAAAAGAACACAGTTTGGCTTCAGACTGGTGAAAATCTAGAGCAACTCAGCTGAGGCAAGCATAATTGAGATCAGAATTTGGCTCAGACTCAACAAACTAAGCCAAAATCATTACCACACTCTTTCCCTACATGTCTGCATATTAAAGAGCACATTTTTGCTGGTGGTTGTTATTTTTTTCCTTAAGCACACATTTCATCCAGTCTTAAAGTACGTTCTGTAATTGTGACAAAAATGCCAACTGACGTAAAGAAACTCTGTGCTTTTAAGAATATTTTGCTTGGAAATGAGTGTAGAAATGCTTGTATTTTCTCATCCAATGTGCCTTGGCTCCAAGGTGTAGGAAACACCTTTCTGAGGAGGAATTAAAATGAAAATTTTCTATCGCATAGAAAGTTTCAGTAATGAGAAATATTTTTATTAAGTGGGACATTTTCTTTAGCCCCTAGATGAAGACAATTAAATCAAGACAAACAAATGAAAAGCACACAGAAAAGAGACCAGAAGACTTTGGTCATACTGTAGAAGTCCAGTGCAAAAACCTTTCTTCCTGACCTATTTTAGTGTTATCAATTAAATACTTTCTAAGCCCCAGTCCACCAAGTGAATGAAACTGAATGAAATAAAGTAGTTACCTGTCTGCCTCTTTGGTTTACACTTTCAGGAGAAAAAGTTAAAGGCTAGTCAAGTTCTGCTCCCACATAAACAAGTTCTTTGCTAGTCAGTCATGGTCCATATTCATGAATGTGGGCTGTAAGAAAACTGGGCACAGCTCTGAACCTGAATGAAGGAGGGGGAAAAGGCCGTACTCACACAGCTATGAGCACACAAACCAATGGAAAAAGGGAAAGGATACCTTCATCCCTTAGCATTACACGTCTCTGTGCACAATGTCACAATCAGACTTGGACTACCCTTCCGAGCACCACAACAAAGCTACACCAGACAGCTAGTTTGGATTCATACAACAATGAAAATCAGAATATAGCTTTCACTGCCAGCATACAGTTCTCTCAGTAGCAATAGATTCGTTCAATTTGCCTCTCCAAGACTGAGAGAGATCATTTATTTAATTTTCTGTTGCGGTGCAGAAAATTCTGGAGGGGGGTGATTGGCAGCTACAGGAATGTCAGCTGAGGAAGCACTCTAGGGAACCTTCAAAAGAATCAAATTTATGGTAAGTTTATCTTTTCTGCTTTGTCCCTTCAGTTTTTCCCATGACCTCCATGGCTCACCATCCTTAAGTGTGCACTCTCAAGACCTACACTCCTGGGTCACTCATATACCTCTCTTCTATGCACACTCTGTCCACGCAATAGCTGGGGACTGCTCCTCTCAACCTTCCCTGTGCATCTCCACATCCATCTTTTCCCACGATCTGCTCCCAGTCTGGACCTGCTAAGCTACTGGAGTGGGAAAGAGGAAGCATCCAGACCTGACCAAGAAGCAAACTATTTCTATGCCAGAGAACCACCGGGCACAGGTACAGGCTGCTGCCTTCAAGGAGTGGAGGAAACGGGTGTCAGAGGCACCACCGTTCAACCTCAGTAGCCACAGAGGCAGAAGGAGGGGGACCATATTCAGCAGCATGCTGGAATTCTTCCTTTGGCTTAGGCAAAGAAGTGACCTCCTGCTCAGTGCAGCTCCTGAACCACCTGCAGTTGAAGCCAGAGTCAGCCCTGCTGTCACACCTGAGACCATTAGCCCAGTTCATGTTCACACTGAGGAACATTTATGTAGCTGTGGCCCCAAAGTCAGCACTGGTGACTTCTACATTCACTTTAAGGCTGGTCCTCAATGCCAGATGTTCTCAAAGTGTCTGTGGAGTAAAATAAATCTGGGATTAATAAAGCCTATTTATGCTGTCTCATTTAGCAAAGCTTATGTTTATGGGGATTTATTAGGCTCTTAACTGTATTAAAAATATTTGCTTGTAATTTCAATTGCTCTGTATGGTGCTCTGACTCAGTGGCCTCTGAAAGCACACAAATATTTTCCAGTAAACAAAGAACTGGTTCAAACTGCCACCCATTGAAATAGAGAGTGAACACAGATTTGATTCATAAACTTCTCTTTTCCTCAAAAACTGGAAATGCTCCAACTTCTTTTTTTTTACTGTAACGTGACAAAAGTCTTTAGTTTGGATATCTACACAGGGTAGTGACTCCTTCAGTCCTCGAGGAACAAGTGACTTAACTAGACGGTGGAACATAGCATTTGCTGCTGTTATAATCTCAAGAGCACACAATCATCATTTTGACTCTTGCTTCTAACCAGCTTCAGTGATGACTGAACCAGAAATTTCTTGCATGCAAGCATCTTCCAGACTGAATTCAGCTATAGAACTATTAGCAAGTGATTTTTCTTTGTAGGTCAAATTTATATACACATGCACCCACACAAATGGGGCCCAAAGAACTCTCAGTAGCAGAGAACTGGAAATCATAAAACCAACCAGTAACTAAATAACTGAGTCACTGCATCAGATTAGTGACTAGGCTGAATAGGTAAAAAAACAATGGTTTGCTATACCTTGAAATTTTCTTTTGAAGACATGGACACACAACAAATTAGGTTTCAATAAAAGACTCAAAGTCAAACTCCACACATTCAATTATCAGAGAGAGGGAGTAGGGAGAGAGGGGGTATCAGCAGACAGAGTTGTGGTTCTCTAAATAATCATTAATTCACTTCAAGAGGTCTTTCAGACTTACAAATCACTGCCAACATAAGAATCATATAGCAATATGAAAATTGAGATGAAAGTATAAGGTGTTAATATTATTCAGAGACTACTCATTCTATAGATGCAGAACTCCTCTGAAAATTGATCCATGAGTGACTTGACTTTAGACAGACATGGAAAAAAAAATATTGTGAAGGAAAAGCTCTCAGAATTCCCTCAGTCAACAACCTCATTAGTTCTCAACATTTATTTTGCACCTCAGTAGACCATATTTCCCTTCTTCACAGTTCCCACACGTGAAATAGATTGATAGGATAAGCTGTTACAGTGAATCATATCAATGGGTTTAAACATAAAAACAGGATTTAGAAAAGTTATTAATTACAATACTCTGGAAATGAAGAAACTACAAAACAATCACTAGAATGAGGGCTTACAGAATATTTAGCAAATCATGTATTAACACTGGCACCAATGTCTGCCAAGCTCTGATGTCCCCTAGGAATGGATTTCTCTATCTGTTTGCTCTTAATACCACAGGGCATGTGTCCAGAACTAGGGAGAGTGTGCACATTTTTGCATCTCCAAGAATTGCGAAAAATCTATATGTCAAAAGTTTCATTCTTGCACTATTTCAATCAGTTGGCCACATTTCTATTATTCTGCTTTGTTTCGTGTTTCTTTCTTAAAAAAGGAATTTGATATTTCATGGCAACCTTGCTCATCACATAATTAAGGCAAGCTGCCTTTCTTCTCCCAACAGTTTTC
Organism: Piaya cayana; assembly: GCA_013389865.1. NCBI lineage: Eukaryota > Metazoa > Chordata > Aves > Cuculiformes > Coccyzidae > Piaya > Piaya cayana. The sequence goes on from WAAB01008124.1 coordinate 13,454, forward strand.
GATGAGAAACAGGGTCTCTAAATCAACTTTTGTGTGAAAGACTTGCTCATTAAAAATTATTAAAAACAAAACTACAAAAATCAACCAAACAAAAAACCATCACAAAACAGGAAGCTTCTGATTCCAAGGCAAAAAAGTAGTAATCATTTTTCATTTTTTGACAGACGACAGAATTTCTTCTCCCGGATGGAAAACTTCCAAAACACATTGCAGCAATAATAACTTAACTCTGGATGGAGACGGATCTTGGTTTTTACCTGGAAATAGTTTTCTCAGAGGATGAAATGTTTAGAACAAACCAAGAGATTGTAGTTAGAAAGAAAACAATGAAATTCTACATCACACAGCTTCCCACTTATTTTCATTTAAAACAAAGAAGGCAATTTTCTTTTGTACAGTGACATTTTCTGTTGAGAAATACTGCTTAAGGAAACAAAATTATCTTCCCACCAAGCGACATACATTTAACGTTTTCAATACAGAAAACACAAGAGGCTCAAACATGACCTGCTCGATGAGTGATACCATTGTCCCCACTCAGAGCTTCTTTATGTCCAGTTTCTTCCCATAACTGCTGATTTGTCAGGCAGAATAACTACCAGGGAAGTAGAATTGGCATTAATAGAGAGTAGGGACACACATCTCTGTGTGCAAGGAGTAGTATTGCCTTCCTTGCCTACACTGCTCCCATCTAAAGAACACTAGCTTGTGCTCACATCCATTTCTCACAGGTAAACCGTTACCAGTAATATTTAAACCTCTTAGTGGGTTCCCATATTATTCTTTAGCCAGTCCCTGAGCTTTATGATTTATTCATCTTACATTTATCATACATCAGCATATTAACATCAGATTTTTCACACTGCCCTTGGCATCGTGTCAAGATTATTCATTGCACACAACTGTGAGAGAAGACTCACAGAGCATAAGGTTGGCACAACTCAAGTGTTTCACATATTGCCTTTTGATTTCAGAGGACTGTCACCATGAGGAAGATTCATTCAGTTATTTATCATTTCTCTCGTTTCAGAGATTACAACAAACTGGGATCTTTACCATGGATTATGAAACTATGCTACATTCTGGAAAGTCCTTGATCTCATATGCTTGCAGATCAAACACTTGAATCCTAACGTCAAAGAAGAGGAAAGAGTCTGCTTTCACAGCATTGCAAATCGCATGATTTCATCTTGGAGCTTGTGATCAGCTCTTAGTCTTGTGATTACCAAAAAGTTCCAGCTTCCACTTAAAGTCACCATCTAGTTTCACTGTCCAAGGAGAACAGCATAATCCTATAGTGCCCTTAAATCCCAAATTGTCCAAAGACCAAGCCACAGGGTGCAACATTTAACTCACTGTGAGAGAGAAACTTCTTTTCACTGTACTTTGGGGTTAAAATCCTTTATTATTGTTTTTCCATCTTTTTGGAAAACAAATCTCAAAACCAATTACGTTAGAAAAAACATTTTGAAATATCAAAAGCAATTCTGGATTTCGAAAGCTAGTTTAGATTCTTTTCTTACAGTTCCTCCACGGTTTTTCATTTCTCAATGTTCCAAAAGCCACAGGCAGCAGTATTTAAGAAGGATATTAATCTCCAGCCTTCATTATAAACTATAATTACAGTTATTGGGATGGACTTACTCTTACACAAATCCATCACTGCAGATTTAACTGACTTAGAATGACAGGAGCAGCCCCTGAACAGCATAATAACGACAGGGCTTCCTCTGCTTTGAGATCACATAGACTTGGAAGTTCCCTTTTCTTTTATGTGCATGGTTTTGAAGATCCAGTGTTCTCCTAGACAGTAATTAAACAAACAAAAACAAACTGACTTTTTTGATTCTTTGCATGATTCACCCTTATATTTACCTTAATACAACTCTCTCTACAACATTTCAGCTAAGGGGACATATTGCCATATGTTCTGAACTGTCACTGTTTGAAGCTTAAGTGGCAGAGAGGATAAAATTAATTCTTCTTTCCTTTTAAAGAAACCCCAGACTAACAGAATTAAGAGAATTCCCACCAGCTGCTTCCAATCTAAAGTCCATCTCGCAGAGTTCAATAGCTCAGATTCAGTTTAGTACCAAAAATTACACATGGGAACACTAACGGTGTATAAAACCCTAAGAGCAATGAACTTATATTTAACGGTACTAAATTAGACTGGAAAAAATCAAGTTCTGAACAGGTTCAGTTAAAGCTAGAATTCCAGTCCTAATAAAAGTATATGCATGAAGAAAATTAGATATTAGATCTTTACGACAAGTAGTCTGGTGTCCAAACTAGTTCATGGGGTGACTCAGTCAAATGTTGTACAAAACTGTCAGATTTACACTGCACAGATCAGTTGAAAAGCTTCATGCTTACAATAATAGTTTATATGCATCTGTGTCATGACATTCTTTGTGAAGTGCTTTTGCAAGCCTCCCCCACGTAGAAGGTTTTCTACATTTAAAGAAATAAAGAGCAGACCATAGCAGAAAGCAGAGTACTCCAGTCATCCGAAAACACAGAGGGGACATAGAAGTGGGATTACGCAAATTACATTCTGGCCAGGGGTCTGGGAAGCAAAACAAGGAGAAAGCTCCAAATCCCTAACAATGTCTTTGCTGATCTCATCACTGCAATACCTTCAACCTCCCTTAAGATCTTAGCCTTAAAAGACATAGTAAGGCTATAGCCAAAATGCATGTTTATTTCAAAACTCTCGATAGAGCCTTTACATAAACAGTTCCTGTAGAGACTACTGGAAATTCCACTGTTACAACCAGGAAGGAAATGCTAGTGTTTGACTCTCCAATGTCACATCCAGCAGCTTTCAAGGTCCTCAGAACGTTCTGCCTGACTTCTCCTCAGGACAGAACCATCTCTCTTTCTACGACCAATGAGTGAACAGTCAGCATTCTGAGGTAGCCAAAATACCTCCAACTCCTTGAGAACAAATATACTTGTTTCTGAGACAAGGAAGCTCCAAGACAACTAGCACTGCTTTAGCAGCAATGCTAGAAGTGGTGGGAAGGCCCCTTAAATGAGGGGGAGAAAAGGACAAGCAGAAGAGGAGAAAAGTAGATCATCATCATTGCCTCTTTAAAAGTAGCCCCATACCATCTATAAAGAAATGCATCGTGTGTTAAAGGGTGAGAGAGGTGAAGAGCTTTACTGCTCCAAACAACTTGGTCATTTTCTTTTTTTTTTTTTTATTCATGACCTTTCCACTCATGTGAAAAGAACGTAGGTGTCTAACATCCTAATGGGTCTGTGGATTTACACCAGATTATTCTTCTTTCAAGCTCTGCTATCTCCTTTGTGTTAGATATACTGTCCAGGGTAACGCATAAGGCTAACAGGACTGCAACTCAACCAGGTCGGTAGACAATCCTGCAGCCATTCTACTTTGCCCTTTAAAACCTGTTCTCCAGGTTCCTGAGTTTTCCATTCTTGAGGTTCTGCGTAAGACTTTCCCTTTTTTAGTGGGTTGCAGTGGGGTGTGGTGTCGTTTGGGGGGGTTTGTTTTTTAAAAAGAAAAAAGAAATCTTGCTCAGACCACAATTTTACTGCACCAAAAGTTACGAACGGTTTGCCAGTCAATACTAAAGCAAGCAAGGTCTGTCTTTCTAAATCTTTTACTTAGCATTAATTTCCTCTTGGTCTACCTTTGTCAGACCAAGACAGAAATAAAGAGCTTAACTCATTAAGTTTAAAGGGACAAGAAGTGTTACTTACCACTCTACGCTTGCCTCTATTTTTGCCCCTTTTTATTTAGCCCTTTAGCTGCATCTTATCCTGGAATGAACCGTCCTCCCTTTCTTTGCCCCCATTCCCTTTTACAGCTACTCCTGCGTAAATCAGATTTCTCCTGAATAGCTTCTGTTAATCTGACAGCTCAGCAGGGACTAACCCCATCACTTCCTGCCTAAAGATAAATATCTGCCATGGCATAAAACCAGAAGAGAAGGAAGGGATGCTCTAGGTTAATAGCTATCTGCAGCATTGAGAGGCGTGGGGACATAGGGGAGGATTAAAAATGCCTCAAATAGTATCTCTACCACCAAAACAATAGCTCTGTGAAATACTCAAGAGGCCGATCATTTCTATCTGTCCCTGGTCAACATCAGAAATGCTGATTTTTGTGTGCATTTGGATCTTCACTATTTAAGTCCTATTTTTTTCTGTTATTGACCATTAACACTCCATTTTAAACTCTCAGTAAGGCATCCAACAATCCATCATTGCCTGAATGGTGATACTCCTGAAAGGTTACAACCCTCATGTTAAAAGGCATGAAACCAACACAGAAAACTTAACCTAGTATATACCCTCTTCTGCCCAACACATATGTTCCCTTCCAAGTCTAACGGCAGAGGTTCACACCCTCATCTTTCTCACCTCCCACTCTTGATGCACTTCCCAGCAGATCAGTTAACTGGGGTTAGAATCAGGAGGTGAGAAGGAGGCAGGGCTTGTGGTTATTTCAGGGTAAGGACTTACTCCATCACCCTCAGCTGGCTCTTACCCAGAGCTCACATCAGAGCTGCCACGCAGCTCACACTTACACTCAATTTCAAAGTTGTCAGCCTGAGGGCATCAAAATAAAACAGAAGGAAGCTCAGATTTATTATGTTAAAATAATCACACCTTAAGGCACATCCATGTCTGACACAGGATTTGGGAATGATGGAGCAGATGCTGTAAAATACATTTAAAGAACAACACGTAATTGTGATAGCTCATAACACCTTCCCTTCAACTGGATGCATTTGCTGTAAATCCTCCTGCTTTTTCATACTCTTGGTAGGCAATGGGAAGCCTTATCCTTCCGTGGAGCATTTGTGCCATTAGCTAGCCCCCACCAACTAGCCAACTCAAATGACAGTGATGCCTGGAATAAGCACCCCATCGAGAACCCCAGAAGGTGATTATTGATGCATTTGCAGAAACACACACTGAACCCAGTCTCAAACAACAAAGCAGGGAGAGAAGCCAACTGCTGAGATCCACCATGAGCATCCGCCACCAGGTACCAGTGTTTCTGGGTTTGCTCCCCAACTTCAGCCTTTTCCCTGTACACTCTGTTCTCACACCCAAACACACCCTAATATTGAGAATAAGCTTGATCTAGCCTAGAGAGACATGGGAGAAGCAAAACAGCAGTAAACAGTGACATCCACAAACAGTGATGGGTGTGCTGGTTTAGAAGTAAATGCTGGAAACAGTCCAGAGGTGCCATCACACACTGGTGGCACTGGTGGCAGCTGAGCGAGAATTTAGAGTCTGAGGGACATCCAGTCCCCACCACAGCAGCCTGCAGTGGGCCCTGCCAGCCCAGAGACACAGCTTGAGGCCAGTTCTCAAAATATGCCTGTGCAATTGTCACACACTGGGGAAGACAGAGCCAGCTTCAAGTTTGGTTTGAGAACCAAGGAATCCAATTATTTGTTGTGATCTTAGCTGGCTTCAGTCTCTCCCTTTGTAAGGTCACATACTAGGGAGAATAATCTGCACCTCCCATCACTAGAAAAGATGGTCAAAGTCTTGGGTTCCTCTTGGCTGGTTGCAAATCTAAGGAAGACCACCGTGAAATCATATCAAGTAGAAGAGCAGGAGAAGGAATTTAAAAAAAAATTGCATCCCATTTTAAAGACAAAGATCTAAGACTCAACCACTCACGCTCTGGAAAACCTCATTCTTGGATCTTAGCTTTTTAGTCTGGTCCTAAGTACACATCCAGTTTAACCAAGTCCATCTTACCCCTTGGGAAATGCTGACAATCTCAAGGAACTAACTGCCAGGAAATTTTTCTAGAAATACAATCTTCATTTTCCATTGCTCTATTTTTAATTTACTCCTCCAAGTTAGAGCCTTGATCTTGACTGCTCCTCAAGCAATTCTTTCCCTCTGTTTGGCTATTAATGCCTTTCAGAGAGTCTGTAAATGACTATTAAACATTTCACCATCTCTCTGATCAGATTAAGGCAAGATTCTAGCTTTGTTCAGTACCTGCTAAGTAGAAAAGCAGGGCAGGAGGCATCAAGGCTGTATGGAGAAACAGAGAAACATGTTTAGTCTATCAAGTCAGTACACAGAAATGGAGAGTAATCAATACAGCAGAAAGATCAGATTTGTGTAAGGCAGCAGTACTTCTTGCAAGTAATTTTGCCTCACCAATTTCATTTAGAAGAAGCTAGGAAGGTACATTTGTTGAGTCTATTAAACTACAGGCCAAGAATAAAAGGCAAAAGAAAAAAAATCAAAGATCAAAAATTGCCACAGTTCACAAGCTATGACTATAAACAATTACAGAGAATTTTGTGTCTCTGAAGTACTTTGCTCGCAGTAGTTCAGTAGTACAAGTCCCGCTTCTCAGTGGCTATGAAGCTGTGTGCCCTGCAAGAATCAGGATCTCAGTCAGCTGTAACACAAGCTCATGAATGAAGCAGCTCTTATGACCCAGTTCAGCACTTTCCCCCCCCCCACTGCACTGCAGTAAGCAGGGTAACCTCAGCAAGTTGCACATGCAATGGGAAATCATCCACTTCCTCCCTTAATAAGCTCTCACGCTAACTAATTTCTATAATCTTTATAGTTTCCCCACTCTCTTCAGTCAGCAATGCATACATCTCACTTGGGTTATCCAGAAATTCAAAGGAGCAATGAAGCAAGCCTCACAACAACTGCAAGCAGCTGAAAACTACCAAGCAGAAATCAGGAGCCGAACAATTTGACCTTAACAGTATCCATTTCAGAGGAGTGAGACAACTCTGTTTGAAGCAGACCCTCAAATCAACAGGTTAAGCAAACACTGGGTGTGATTTCTCAGCTGTTGGTTATATGTCAGTGTTTGAGTTAATTTGCCTGACAAAAGCCACTTATATACAATAGCGATCAAGCAAGGTCACAATGACATCTGGCCCTCTCAGAGCAGCTGGTTGCTCCTCTGATGCCTTCACTCACTGCTTTATGCACAGCAGCTTTGGTCTCAGCCACTTTGATAATCAGCTGAGCTATTCTGAGCTACAGAACTTCACATGGAAGCAAAATCTGGTCTCAGGCTTTAAAAATACACCTGCAGCTGACTGAATGCAAGACTTGGGCAATCAGCACTGTTGGAGTCTGTTTCCATTGAGGGGAGATGGAACACAGAGACACATAAGGCAGAGATCCAATCACTCACTTCAGCATAAATACAGCAGGGTTACAATCGTGTAACCATTGTCACAAGTAAACTAACATGTGGCAAAATAGCAAAGCCAAAAAAACCTTACTGCTTCACCCCCTAGCACAAACATTTCTTCAGAGTTTGAGAAGGACCCCAAACCTCTCTGCACTGAAGAGGCACTTCAGCATCTCTTTATGCAGGGCTGAGACTTCACCAAGCAGAATGAGGGATGAAGGATTCTTAATGAGGACACCGTGAAGTCAGGGTGACTTCGTGGTGGCTGGTACCCCATTCAAGGCAGGCATTCCTGAGCAGGATGGGACTAGTCATGCAACTTCATTCTGCTTCAGGTGACTGCAGCATTAAAAACTTAAGAGCAGGACTTCACGCATATGAACAAACATTTTAATCACTTCTAATCCCACCTGTACTATACTTTCTCCCATCGGGCCTGGCCACCTTTGTTTGCTTATAAACACCTCAGCTGATTAAGTCTAATGATTTAAAGTTTTGACTGTTGCATCATGTGTAGAGACAATTTCTTACTGCCTTAACATAAGGGTGCTTTCCCATGTCTGCCTGGCTCAGAAGTGGTAGAATACCTCTCATGTGAGACATTGTTGAAAGAGCCAACAGAAGAGTTATCCAGCAAATCTACATGGGAAAGAGATGTTTAAACAGGAGAAGAGCTGCCACTAATCATAGCTATTACAACACTAGCTATCAACACAAGCCTAGGTTTCATGGAACAATATGTTATGGTACAATACATCCTCAAAGGAAATACCCAGGGCATGGATTTGACCCACTTCCCAGAAGTTCTGTACTATTTTATTAGCAAGTGTAATTAACTTGAGCACAATTACTTACACAGATAAGGGTGTCCACAGACAAGTCCCAATTCAGAAATCTCTGTAACGTGACTAAAGTTCTGGCATGCAAGTAGTCAGCACAATTTACATTGACTCAGGTCACTCTAAATAGAAGATATTCACTTTGTCTTACAGCTTTAGAGGATTTTAAACCATACGTAAAGTGATCTCTCTGTGTGCTGCTTTGCATGTTATTGCTCAATCAGGTATTGCTAAACAAGAGTGTTAAGTAATATATCATATAGTACACAGCACTCCATATTACAACTCCATATGTACTACCCCTCTCAAATTCCATGAGCAAAATTCCTGGGACATGCAATAAGTTACTGCATCCTGTGTACTTTACATTTTAAGGGTTGCAAAGAATGCACCGCAAAGTCAACACAGATGCTACAAAACAAGTTACTTTGACCTTTTCAAAATCAGAGAAGCTTCTGATGTTCAGCTCTCAGTTCAGCACCACAGAAACATCCCTTTATTATTTGACTGCTTTTTCGCTGTCACCAGGCAGTGACAGATCTGGCAAAACTGAGGTACAGCGATGTGTACAACTTCGTGTACCGGCTGTGACACAGTTCAGACTTGCATGCATCTCCTCTCTCCTCCAAGTTGTGCTACTTTATATCAGCAATGATTTGGTCTTGTAACTGTGCACACAAAGTAGTCCTCAGAATATGACTCTTCCCAGATTAAGAATTAAGCCTTCTTGCTTCCAAGGAGGTCACTGTTTCAACCTTAAGAAGTTGAGGGGGCAGACAAGGGAAAGAGGCACGAGCCATAACTTTTCCTACTTCAGCTGCCTTTTTTTGGTCTTTGAAAGTGTCTTGTATCTTCCTGCAACAGTTCTTCAGCTGTGGAGACAAGAGCCCCATGCTTTCATTGCCAAGATCTTGCACAATTTATTTGCAGAGTCTTGTAAGACAGACTCTGCAGCCTGTTCTGAGCTCTGAAATTATTACCTTGTCAAATTATTATAGAAACTGATCCCACACCATGTCAAAAGCAACTATCACAATCTAAGAGTAAAACATTTCTGTTCTCCTTTTTCTTCCTTACAAAAAGGACTCCCAAGCAGATATAGCAAGGGGAATTAATTTCAAGAACGCATTCAGAAGTGCACATGCATATCAGAGAGTTGAAAGTGAAAAGCATACGCTCTCTGGGACGTTCTGCTTTTGTTCTCCCAGGTCCTAGTTCCAAAAAACACCCTCCTGTACTTAATTTTAGTACAGAACGCAGCAGGTTTCTGTAGAACGCTCATGGAAACTAGGGTAAGAACACTCTTATCTGCAGAATCAGGGTCCAAGACCACAGCTCCTCACTGGAGCGTAGGCTGGGAGGTGCATCCCTCCATGAGGTAGAAATCAGGAGAATAAGATCACACTATTGGAGTAGAACCTGCGGGGGTAAAAAAAAATTGTTGGTAAAGGACAATGCCACAGTTGATGGATCTGCAAGACCAGTTTAAATTGGTTTTCCAATTCTGTACAAATGCAGAACAAAGAGACACTTCACGTCTTTTACTCCGCTTCAAATTAGATTTTTAGACATCTGACGACAAGCTCTTTCTCCCTCACGAGAAGTATAAAGTGAGATGGCCTGCAGAAATTGAAACCTTCCATGGAACTATCCAGAGGGAGGATTGACTAGATCAATAAGCAGGCCTAAATTTGAAACAGGCATTGGGACTCGTATAAAAAGGAATGGTTCAGNACGCTCTCTGGGACGTTCTGCTTTTGTTCTCCCAGGTCCTAGTTCCAAAAAACACCCTCCTGTACTTAATTTTAGTACAGAACCCAGCAGGTTTCTGTAGAACGCTCATGGAAACTAGGGTAAGAACACTCTTATCTGCAGAATCAGGGTCCAAGACCACAGCTCCTCACTGGAGCGTAGGCTGTGAGGTGCATCCCTCCAACGAGGTTAGAAATCAGGAGAATAAGGTCACACTATTGGAGCAGAACCTGCAGGGGGGAAAAAAATTGTTGGCAAAGGAAAATGCCACAGTTGATGGATCTGC
>WAAB01008126.1:0-35013 GCA_013389865.1 Piaya cayana
CCTGGTGATTCTATGATTATTGTATGTTATATGCTCCAAATATTTTTTATATTTGCTGGTTGGTGAGTGTATATCAAATCTGGCAAATTCATCTGGTGCTCACTCAGTTCCTCACTTCCACTGGGAATGAAATGAGAGCCAAAACACATACTTGAAACCAGAGGAGAAAACCTGAGGTGTGGCACAGATCAAGAGCTGGGAGTAGATGTGCTCCACTAAAAGGTGCTTTGCCTGCCTTTCTAACAGTATTTGCCGATTAACACACAAACATCTTTGGAAGTGTTAAGTCAGTGGCAAATGCAAGTGGCAAACTTCCCCAAGTTATGTTCTAGTATGACTAGGAGCAGAAAGCCTTGTGATAACTTCCAGAGGTCTCATGGAAACTTTGGGCGGAGACTGTGGGTAGGTGATTGCTGCTGCTGCAGAGGTTTGTGGCTGTGTGGTGGAGGCACTGCTTCCCCATTGCCCATCAAGGGCTGCAGCAGAGGAAGGACACCTGACCTTGTGGTCTGCAACACTATAAACTCTCAACAAGCCCAAATGGAGGGCATGGCAGATTTAGGCTCTGAACGTGAAACCTGATGACTTTAACAGCTCCACTGTTTATGGACCTTTTCCTAACTGACTGATGGGAAATCAAAGGCAGGCCATGGGGGCCCAGTGAGTGGAAGGAAGCCTGGCTTTCTGCACAGCTCTGGTCTGCAGGGAGCCCAACACTTCTGAAACCTCACCTTTTGAATTAAACTCACTGTAGTGTGCAAAACTTGACGAAATATTGGCTTTGATACACTTGGATTTTATGGTGACACCTTAAAACGCAAGGCTGGAGCAATGTGTTGGGCAGGTGGATAATTTGCATGCTTTTCTATATAGACCCACCCTTTCACTGAGATCCTAAACAATTTTAACTTGGATATGGCCAAACAGATATTGTATTGTTGTCACTTTTTAAAGAATAAATGCATTGCCAGACTGAGACCTTGCATGCCAAGTTTCTGGCTGGAGTGCATTTTATGGCTGAGTTATAAAGCCCTGGAAGAAGAGGTTTGTAACATAAATGCTGACACAGCCAAAGCTATCACAGAGTGAACGGTATTGCAATATCTTATTTACCTCTAGCAAGGAGCATCTAAGGAAAACTAAATAATGTATTCCTGCTGCTACAGATCATTTCATGAGGAAAACTTATCTCTGCTTTTATTTGATAGGTTAAAACTACAAGGTTCATGCATTGATTAAGGAAGAGTAGCAACAGTCCGTATATTCCTATGCATCACAAGATTCACATATTCACACATGATAAAGCATTCCTACATTCACTTAAAATTTATTAAACACTCTTTTACAGAAAATAACAATTGAGAAAAGCATAGCACGGAGTAAGCAAAACTACTGCAGCTTATTGCAAATGACTACAACCATTTAAAAAGGGACATATAGGTGACTGCTCTATGTGATTAAATACCCAAATATGAACTGATGCTGCTTTTTCCCCAGGTATTAATAATTCACAGTAGAACTCCCAGAAATACTCTGCTGTAGCATGACATCTGCTTAATTGAACACGAGTGCATTGCATTAAGCTAGCAAGCTGAAAACAGAAGGAAAGTCATTCATAGGTAATCTGAAGAAAGCGGTCTGGGAGTTATGGCCACTGCCTGCCAGTCTCTGCCACTAATATTCATACAGTATGTCAGTTAGGGATGTCTGTAGTACAGAATTTACTTGATCAACCTCTCTCTAGATTGGTCCTGTACAAAAGCCGTTGACTATGCTTTGGCACTTCTGTACTGTGACCTCTCTGATGACCAGAGTCTGGAAACCCGGGCTTGGCAAGCTGCACTACAAAATAAGCCTACTAATTTTGAGAAGTGGTTTTTCAGGCTCTGCTGCCACTTCTGGGTGAAATACATTCAACCTTGTAAAGCAGACAAGTAAGTCTACTCATACAGTGTGTAGTATTTTCTTTTGTCCTTTATGGAACTGAAAGGACTGAAATAATATTTCAAGGGAAGATTTTGCTATCCTTGCTCCAGTGTGCCTTGGCAGTCCCCACACTGTGAATAGTTTCTCCAGCTTCAGTGGAATGCCTCTTGGACGGAAGATAGGGCTCATGGTGAATTTAGCTGGCTTGCTGCTGCTGCAGGAATTCAAGGGCACACTGCTACACGTTATATGGGGATATTACACAAATGTCCAATGACAAGTGTATATTGTCAACACTGTATCCAAGAAAAACCATTGTATACATTTAAGAATGTAGGGGTTTGGCACTTGCTGAAATAAGAACAGTCAAGAATTTGTGGTCTGGGCTTTTAAAAAATCTTTACATTATGAGATCAAGCAACAGTTTCTGAGCATTTTTGCAGCACTTTCCTGTATCAGTCTCCTCCCCTGCTCCTCACCAACAATGTTGTATAGCTTGCTGAGAGTTTACTTGAGATCAGCCACTACTGGTAAATCTTTACTTTTCTGCTTCTGTCCCTTTTTACTCAAACACAGGACTGAAATACTCAAACTACTTTCTTTTTTGTAACTTGTTTATTTCTCCACCCACAAAGCAAATGCAATCTTTGCTCTGTAATTTAATGTCCGCCTCTTTTTCCGCTAAGGTTGGTTTGGTATTTCCTTTACAAACCTCAATTGTTGGCATTAAAAACTTGGCCATTTCAACTCTACTGAACTAAACCTTGGCAAACAAATTGCCAGATAGCATTTAAATTGCTCTACTAAAATTTCTTTCTTTTTATGACTAATCTATGACCAGTCTTTATCCCTGCAATCCCCACTACACTTTTAGGTCCCATGAAAACTGGCTTGAAAATGCTGCTGACTCCCCTTACAAATCAGAGACTGCAAAACCCAAGCTCTGTACCAAAACACAAAAAACATTCTGTCTGTCTGACCGACTGTGTGCAGACTTTCATAAGCTTCTCCATATCAGGCAAAAGACTCTCAGCAGGAGCTACAAGGTAGAGACTCCTTAAAAAAATCAGAAGGGTGGAGAAGCAAGAAGGGATGCAGTAGATCTCTCCTGGTGCAAAGTCTGAGCTTGGTCACCTCAGTGCTCTGGCAAGGCATTCCTTGTTAGAAAAGAAGAAATGCCATAAAGGAGTTTCTACTTGCAGTAGTTTACAGGAGGCTGCACTGACTAACTATGCCCAAAAATAGTGGGAATGTGGTGGTGGGAAGCCCAGTGCAAACACCACAGAAGCAAAGCCCAGCAGGCTGCTCACCCTAACCCAAGCAATAGCTTGCGGCAAGAGGAAGGAACAAGAGAAAGGAACTACCTTCTAGGGCCTTGTGAGCTGGAGCAGGAAAAGTCCTTTAGTGCTGCCTGTGAAGAGCACGGGGGCTGGCAGTGGGAGAAGTCTCTGGGCTGGGCAGGGCCAGCAAGTGCCAGGGCTGGGCCACAATTTTACTGGCTATCCCTTTAAAAGCTTTAGCCAAGCTGTTGGTGCTGCTAGTCAAGTCCTCCCAGGATTGTGCTTTTGATTTTCCCCTTCTGTCTGAAGCAGCAGGAGCTTTGCCAGGCTGGTTTAGCATCCCCCTGTTTGAAGTGGGATTTGAATCTGGCATACTAGCAAACATGTCCCAGAAATCCTATTTGGCCTCACTATTAGTGATCAAGGGCACAGAGACAGCAGCATTTCTCTCCCTCAATTATTTGTTCTGAAGCAACAGTGACAACATGAAGAAGACACGGTAACTAAAATACAGAAATGTATTTTAATGGAATGTGCATCAGTCTCAGGAAGTACAAACAATTGTAATATGATTCTCTTCCCTCATATTTCTCCTTCCTGTGAAATAGCAGCAAAGAAACCCTGACAACCTTTACAAGAGCATGATAGGAGATATGGCTGGGACACAGCTCTTCAAGGCAAACACCCATCAGGACTCTGTGCAGGGAGAATGGTATTTTTCAAGTATGTGAATTCAGCTCCAGGTAATTGCTGGGCAGATCTAAATGTGTAAGTGAAGCAGTGTCGAGGAGCTCGTCCAAGAATGGTTGGACGAGAAAGGACATAATCAGCTTAAATTGGTGCACCAGGCCTAAGCAGGCCAAGGGCACTGACAAGGACGCAATGCCCTTGCCGATAAGGGAGTAGCTGATTTTATACTGACCTTGTGCTAATATTGTACAATAGCAGCATGTGAAATAGGGATGTAACTGGGTCTGCTAACAGCAAAAATTCCGATATGGGAGCGGTTGACGTTTAGCTCACTAACCAATAAGGAGCTCAACTTTTGCACTATACATGAGGCTCATTAATGACTGTATTTAACCAGACGCTGAGATCAATAAAATTGAGACCTGTTGATGATCATCTGATGTCCTTGTCTCCCTTCACCAACAAAGCAGAATATACTGCTCTTTCACTGCAGCAGGAAAAATTGAATCATATAAGGAGACCACTTTAACAAACACAGAGGCTACCTCAAAGCATCTGGTTTACAGTACAGCCCAAAAATGACTGGTGATCATCAGCTTTCCTAAAAGCCCACAGCCATTTGGAGGGTTTCTGAAGGGCTCAAGGAGTGCTGTGGAACTAAGAGATATCCCCTCCTCAGCATATGCAAAATGTACAGTCGTGTTTCAGTTCTAAAATCCGGACGTTTAAAAATCGCTGACAAAAATTTTCTGATTTGAGATTACAAAACTAAGTTACACAGAGTGAGATTATGAAATGAATTTACATACAAGAAACACTTAATCCTGGTGCAAACATGTTTGATTTTAGTACCCACGACCATTGAATCCCTAATATATTGACTGCTAAAGGCTCACAGGCATTAAACTGCTTTGCCAATTTTATGGTAAGGATCACCTGGTTCCCCATCCAATATGAACACTGAAAACTCTAAAATGTCTGTGGAAACAGGAAAACCTGTGCTTAACCCTGTCTTTCTCACATTTTGATAGTCTCTATCCTGTGAAATAATAGCCATAACATATTGCTGTCTAGTAAATTATTTTTCTGCTTACAACGCTATTGCTGTATTTTGTTTAGATGCAATTCCTTCCTTTTTAAAAGCCATCAAGGAAGCCATCCAAAGAGATTTGTGTTTAATTTTCATGAACATTTCACACAAAAATAACTTTGATATTAGAAGGAATTTTGCCTTAAAACCATCTCACTATACAAATATTTATTTCCAGGTTTTATTTTTCTCTGAAGCTTTGGTGACTCTTGCTCCTTGGCTGAAGACACTATAGTGAGTAGGCCATTAATGAGACTGAAATAATAATACCTATGTTCTTGTAGAGAGAATTAAAGGGAAAAGGCAATTTACCTCCCAAACCTACACTGCTATAGAAAGTAGTACTGATACAACAGCTCAAAGATTCAATTTGTAAATTAGTGTAAAGTGTACCTGCTTTACATGTAGGGTACACTACTCAAGTGTGTGGTATCTCAAAGCGTAGATTGCCCTCACCAGTCCTCCTCTGAGTGGGCACATCAGAGTGACATCCTAGCTGCATGGGGAGATGGGGAGATCCCTTAAGGTGGAGAAGCCCTCTGCCAGGCTGCCCTGCTGCCATGGCCAAGTGCAGCACACTTGCCTAAAGCCAACTGGTAATTCAACCTTGGTCATAAATTAAAAAAAAAAAAAAAANAGGAAAAATAAACCACTTATTTGTCTGAGAACCATGGGTAGAATAGGGTGATGCTGTCCAAAGAGGCATAGCTAAGGTTGATAACATTTGGTTCTCTTTCTCAGAAAGCCGTGGAAAGGCAAGTGCAAGTCCCATCCTCCCCAACTCTGACCCCTACCAGCTAACAGGCTATGCAGTTGGTAGGAGCAGGATTCACTTCAGAGGAGTAGGAAAAATGGGGAAAAGACTTCCTGACCATAGTCTGGTCACAAGATTCCTGGGAAATGCAGCAGAGAGTACCTGATTCCTGGCAAACTGCACACACAGTTCTTAAAAGAAAGCCCGTTCTATAACTGCCCATTTTGGAGGAAAGATGATATTCAGAGGGCTGTGGTTTAAATTCTGGATAGCAACTCCATTTTTGGTCTGCTAGCAATGATTCCTGGTCTGCTGGCAATGAAAGGCCACTTTGGATTTTGGTGGACCCTACATTTTCTCTGATTGACATGGGAAAAACTCTTCAAAGCCTGGTATGCCAGGATGGATTACATTATTTTTCTGAACTCAGTTGCAGGATATTCTCTTGGGATAGGTGGCATAGCATCTGAATCATCTGCTGGTAGGGAGTGCTGCTAAGTGACCACAAGTTAAATAAACTTGAATTCCTTGGCCATGACTGAGGGATAATGAGGAAAGTTCCCTCCTGCTCTGCAAGTAGCTTCTGCAGGTGTTGGACATCTGGAATTCCCTCAGCTCCTAAGATCTATTAACCACAGAGAAGAGAAGAGATTGAGTAGATTATTGTGATTTTTGGATGATACAAGAAATCAGAGGCCTTGCTGATGAACACTCTTTGTGTTAGCTACAATCATTGTTCCCATGTTAAATGTCTTTTCTGTAGTAGTTACCTTTAAGTCTTTGGTTTTCATGAAAAGTATATAAGCTAAATAAGTTACCTGGTGAACACAGTCCACATAAAACACCCAAATAAGTTTTCAGGCATGTGAGTAATTTATTGTATCATATGTCAGGAAAACAGAATAGATGTGTAAAGCCACATAATTCTGTAAAGATAACTTGTGCCGAAATACAACAAAGCATGTTCTTTTTAGTAATTGCAGATCAGAAGTGGACATTTTACAGAGAAACCTACAAAAGCTAGTTGTACTTTCTGGTAGCAATTACCTCCCACAAATATGACTCACTTCTGCAGTTTAAATGCACTGGTTTAGCGTCCCAAAATCAACAGTTTTATAAATAAATCTCTGAATCACAGACTGAATGCCTGAAGTGTTTAAATATTTCTTACTGGACTGGGAAGTAGTTTGCATTTAAAGCTTTTACTTCATAACAAGTTCCCAGTGAGCCGTACTGATACTAAAAGAGGGTAAATACAAACAAAAGAGGAAAGCTGCAGGGAGCTCTAAGTTTTAAATTTAGTTTTAAATTAAGTTTTCCCAATCTGGTACTTCCACTACGTGAACTAGGTTTGCCAAGTTTGATGTGAATAGGACCCAAGATGGAATCAGTTTTCCTGTTTCACAGGATCCTCTTCTATGGAAAGAGTACCTGGAGCTGAGATTGCCTTGCGGCACAGCTTTCCTAGCAGAACAGGGGGTTGTTTCTAGGGGAGGTAAGCAATGTCGGCAATCTCACTGAAGAATGATAATAAAAGGGGAGGCCTCTCCTCTGAAAGCCAACACACTACAAGGCTGAAGAAAATATTTTTACCTTCTAAGGATGGGACATTATACTGTGAAAATTATAGTATTATTATTCTTGAAATGACACAAGGTGCCCAAATGTTTTTCACCTGTTTGAGTGTTGGAGAACGCACTCAGCTTTGGTTCCTGATGCTTCACACAGAAGCGTTCCTGCAGGAGGGCTATAGGCTGCTGTCACGGTGCATGCACCATCCCACTGGGAGTCTGTCACACAGTTGAGGGAAGCCTCAAGACAAGGGCCTCACAAAGGGCTACTGCTGCCAAAGAAGGGAAGACAACCGGTCCTTGCGGGAGCAGACTGCATCAGGCATCCTCCATTCCAACCACTGCTGCTCAAAATTAGTTCTCGGTTCTTTCTGAGTTTACTTTCTGCTCTGCAGCTGCTCTCGCACCCAGCCTGTCTGCCTGGAGCTGGCAGGACGTGGGGAAATACATCAGCTCGGCGGCCGCCAAGCGCCAACTCCTGCCAGGGAGAATGGACTGCTTCTGGGGGTGGCTGAGCCTCCCCAGGCATGGATGGCGGCTGCTGCCACTCCTCTCACCCCCAGCTGACCCACTGCTCCCAGCCAGAGTGGAGGTGGAAGGATCTGGTTCACAGCCAAGGTCCAACCCATGGCAGTGCTGCACAGAGCCACGCTGCCACAGTCATGCTGGCAGCCTTGTGTTGTTTGGGAGCAGCATATGGACCACTGGAAAGAGGAAAAAGAAAAGAGTAATCTTACCTGTAGAGTTTTACCCAAAAGAAAATAAGCTCTCTCAGAAAAAGCATGAGTTTCTGCTACTTCCTTGTGGGGATTCTTCTACTTGCATTGCACATTAAACACTGATTTTCCCCAGTCATGAAGGAAAAAAACCCAGTCACTCCCCTACATTGCTATGCCAGCACAGCTTTCTTGACTAGAGGTGACCTACATAATACTAATCTGATCAGATATAAGAGATATATTTATACATGTAAACATGTAAAAAAGTCATGATTTACACATGGTTATTTTTGCAAAACCCACACAGAAGACAAGAAATTCAGATATGCAGTTGAAACCTCTAAACCTTCTATATTTATTTAATTATAAACTGTCAGTTAAAATCACAACTGAATCTAGGATTGCTGATAAGAAGTTATATATCATAAGTGACAGCAGAGAACATACAGTCCTTTTTATTTATATTTAATTAGAGAAAAAAAATTAAAGAAAAAAAAGGAGAAGGCAAGAGAATAGAAAGGTAAAGAAATAAGAGCTGAAAGAAGGAAAGAAGCAGGGACATTTTAGATGCCATCCTCTAGTAATTAATCAAAAATTTCTTAAAAGTTCAAGCACAGACTCTGCTGCCTTATCTTGGCTTCTAAGTCTCAATGTGATCTACAAAACAGCCCAGTTATGAGAAAATGCTTTCACCTCTTGGCTGACTCATCCTCAGACATTTGCCTTTCTCCTCTATTTCTATTTCAGCTGCTATAAAATCTCTACTGCTTCATCAACCCCACCTTTGCAGGATACGTGGATCACTGCTATTTCTGCTGCATGACCACTCAGAGACCTGATGTACCAGCCCCCTAAAGCAGAAAATCCTCCCTCCGGGAGTTTTTAAAATATAGGATGGGGATATTATGTTCTCTCAGCTTACCTCCAGCAATTGAGAAGTCTCATAACTTTGTCAAGTCTAAGTTATACCCATTTACATTTACTTTATCTAGAAATAAATATTTGTCTGAAATTATGCAGCAAAGTTTAGAACAGAGCACATTGTTACATAAATTGTGAAGCTCCATTTTCTATGACTGTGCACAATAGCATTTATTAAATTGCATAAAAGCTGCATGGTGATTCCTCGTGAGTTGCAGACTCTTAAGTATTGCAACACTTACTTTCTACAACCTACCAAGCCTGGTGCAAGAGGCAAACATATGTTGCATAAGATCATCTGAACTGATGCAGATCAGAAAAGAGTAAGGCCTCCTGATCTCCTATTTATAGTTTTAGATTATTGTTTTGCATAAAATACTAGTGCCTTGAAGAAAACGAATAGATAATAAGGAGGAAAAGGGAGCTTCATTATGCAGCATATTTTTTTTCAGAAAGAAACAGAAAGGGAGAGGGAGGTAGCAAATAATAATAATAATAATAAAGTAGAACAGAATTATAGACTCATAGAATCATTTCGTCTGGAAAAGGCCTTTAATATCATTGAGTCCAACCATGAACCTAAGCCTGCCAAGTCACCACTAAACCATGTCCCTAAGTACTGCATCTACAGTCATCTCTAGGGATGGTGACTTAAACCATTTCCCTGGACAGCCTGTTCCAGTGCTTCACAACCTTTTTGGTGAAGAAATTTTTCTTAGTATCCAATCTAAACCTCCCCTGGTGCAACTTGAAGCCATTTCCTCTCACTTCCTCCTGTTCTATTACTTGTTACTTGGAAAAGAAACTGACGCCCACCTCACTACAAATAGAAATGAGTTGAACTTTAAAGAAGAAAGTGTGACATCATGAACTTAAAGTAACAACGAGAATAAAGTGGAAATGACAAAGGAGGGAGATAAATAAGAACATGCTAGCTGATCACAGGATTACTGTAGCCTACCAGCCAGTATGGTCCTCAGAAATGACAAGCTGATCATAGGATGCAAAAGAGTTCTGGTGAAATACAGGGAAAATCCAGGCTTTTGTCCAAGGCATTGGTGACACCTTTCCTGACACCTTTTGAATAATTGCGTTGCTTAGATTCAGAAAAGACAAAGTCAAATTGGGATAGGTCTAGAGGAAGGGTACAAGGTTAAGCAGTTTATTTTATGAGTAAACTATCATATGAGAATAAAAAACTTGCTAAATCAAGCCCGGGAAGAGATGCAATTTCTCTATTTAAACCTCTCCTTTCAATCAGAAAAGGAAAAGTTATTGATGCTAAAGGAAAAGAGCACAGGTTTAGGAATGCTGTAGCAATAAAACACATTTGAAAACCCACACTGGCTTTTCTGAACAATGCTTGAGGGCTGTGCAGGCACACCAGTCTTCCCAGAGCCAGGTCAGAGATCTGTGACCAGGCACAGTCAGGCCCAGTTAAATGGGTCCAGAGACAGAGTGTATGGCAAAAGAGCTGGCAGATCACCAGTATCTGCTGTGCCTGAACTACTTACCTAATCCTGTCCATTCCTACTCTTTAATCAGCCTTATAAAGAGTCTGAAGCCACAGGGGTGCTTTAAGAGCCTACAAATGCTGCCCATTTACTGCAGAGTTCTTCACCCGGGGGGAAGTAGGTTTCCTTTTGGTACGCTAGGAAAGATTGTTTATCTCCTCTTGCATCACAAGTCTAAGAGGTGGAGGCAAAGAGTGCCTAAATATAAACACACTGAGGCTTAGGCCTTCAGGGAACAGAGCTCCCATACAGCTTCCCCTGCTGTTCTTGCAGACCATGTCTGCTCTGCCATCTCCTCTGAGAACAAATGAGTTGCTAAACATCACATTTCTCACTGGGGACAGGGAGTTCCTGCACAGGTTGTGCCCTAGGCATAACCACAGCACAGCCCCCTCTGTCCTTGCCCTCTCTCCCCTCCCTGCAGAGAGACCAGGCATAGCTGGATTCCTATTTTTGCTCTTTCTACAGAATGCCTCAAAGGAAGAGAATTTTCTTCACAGTGAAAAGAGATTTGAAAGAGAAGAAATGATCCCTGAGTCAACTAAGCTTGGTGACTCTTATGGTATCCTCCCTATATGTGTTTAGACACTTAATGTAGATGCTCCAAGCTTTGCTCCTGTTGTATCATCTGCCTCTCCAATGCTCTGTGTAGACATTAGCCTTCTGCTTGGAATCACAACCACGCAATTCTTCAGGTGACGACTGTGCTGTCCCTGGCTGTGGCTGCAGTGACAGAGGGGCCAGCTAAGTAACCAGTGGAGGCAGGAGGCCAGCACGTCACTGTGAGAACGCAATCCAAAGCAATGAAGAAAATGGAGTCTGATTAATGCATCCGCAGTGTAAAAAATAGACAGTGATTGTCCTTTGTTTCCCTATCTGTGACTGTGCAATGTGGATTTGATTACAGCAGTCTGAACTCAGCAGATTTTCTCCCCATGAACAGTGGAAAACATTGACGCTCTATTTACAAAGAAATTCTGGGAAGCCTGTTGCACATACGTACCAACAACTATTTGCTTCAATGGTTTTTATTTAGTAGGGTTTTTAAAAGCATATAGAGAAAAATTCTGTTGTGGTGCATTTAACCTAGAAATTTGGCATGCCTGGAGGAATAAGCTCTTAGGAGTTACAATGCTTTTGTATCTGTGCAAAGTATGCTGCTGGAGGGATGTGTACTTGGGCTCTTGTTTTGCTGTAACCTCTGGGTCTGTGGCTGGATTATACCTTGCTGGTGAGTTGAGCCTGTATGTAGCCAAGACTCTATGTACATCTTGCATTTGCTAAATTTTTTTGCTCAAGGCCTTGAGTTTTGTAACATTTTTTCTGACATTTGCTCTTTGGAACAGTATCTACAATATGTTCATTTTCCTTTTACTCCAAGCTACAGTAATCCTCCTAAAATGGCATTACATAACACAGCACATCTGGCCTGGAAAAGGACAGTTCAAATGTTCTCTATCTAGGTTGTGATCATTATTTTAATGTAGGTCTAGTGAGGGGATTTGAAGACGGATGATGTCTCTAAAATTTGAGATGTTCTACCATGTCCTTTTATGGTATTTGTTTTAACTGATCTTTCTTTATTTTCACATCACAGGAGAAGTCCTTCAGAGCTGACACAGAGGAGTAACACGGACTACAAGCAAGATCTATCTAAAGTCTGCAGGGACGCAATATATACTGCACTCGTGCTTAAATGAGTGGGAACTGCAGGCCTTAGACACCACAGCATTCAGTTACATTTGAATTTCTGATGACTTGCTCCCTTACAAATAGTTTCTGAATTTCCTAGTGTGCAGCAGCAAGCCTGAACACACAAAAACCAGGTCACTGTTATTCTGACATTTTTTATTTCAAAATAACTCAGTATCTGATGCAACTCACTTTCAATAGTACATCCTCAAATTATTGTTCTAAACACTTCCTTTAAAATTAAGGGACTTTTCTGTTTCCCTATTGAAATTTACAGTGGTGTTTTCAGCAAGGAAGAAACCAATCAGGGTCCCAAATCTAAAAAGCCTTTACACAGACAGTTAACCAAAATAAAGTTAAATATATAAGTTAAATCTTTACAGGAATCAGACTCAGCTAACCATAAAAGAGAAGTTAGAAAATTCAACTATGCCATCCAAAGCTCAGAGCAAACAAAAAACTTGAGACCGTTTAGTAACTTATCTCAATTTTGTCAAGTTGCAAGCACATAAAGCACTAATTTCTTAGCCAGCATTGTGATCTTCAGTGGGAAGGTAAACCTTCATGATCATTCCAAACAGGTCTCTCAAGTTATTTAGACGTGCATACGCATTATTTATAGCTGAAGTATTTCTCTTGTTTCTTTTTCAATGAAGCTTATATTTGAAATTTTTATAGGCTTAAAAAGCATCATTCAGCCTGGTTAAAAAGCTTACTTTCACAACACAGCAGGTAAATACAAAGGACAAATATATACATGCTTATATGCCACGTGTAAGGCAACAGATCTCGCATTGGGAAACAAGAGGGGGAACTGAAAGAGAAAAGACTGGGAAATAAGCAGAAGAAACGAGACAAGAATAAGCACTAACATCCTGAGCCAACATTAACAAGAAAAGACTCCCTGGAGGGAAGAGGTCCCTTTCTCAGGACTTCTGTGTTTACTGACTCAAATGGAAGAAGATAGATAACACACTGTAGACTGGTTTTCTAATTAGAAAGCAAACTAAAAACTGTAATTAAAACATCTGATTTAAAGAACACGTGAAAAACAACCTCAGTGTTTAGACTGTGATCTGTTTAGTCTACTTTAAGCTTTTTAGAAGATCAATATCAGAGGTTATGGAACAGATGGAAAAAAATACTGCCAGCACGTTTTTTTTCCCTTAATTTAAATAATAGGACATGCAGTAGTCAGATACCACCTAGGTGGCAGACAAACCTTGATTTAGCTTCTAGAACTTGTAAGCACCATACACATTGTGATTTTTAATTACTGAAAATCAGTAACATCTTTGGTCTGAAAATATACCAAACACAACTTCCTAAATCATTTTAAGATGCAGCAATGTGTTAAACTTGCACATCAAAAATGTCCCAGTTCACATTGTTTATTCTTCTCTGTTTTATATAGAAGGGATGCTTTCTGCACACTGTAAATCAGTTGCATAGGCAATGTTATTAACCTTAATATAGTCTTCAACAAGGTTTTGAAGCTCCCCAGTGTCCTTGACATGCAGGGACATGCTCACAGCTTGCAGCAATCATGACTAAGTTGCATATATACTCCCACTAGATTTTCCAAGTCCAGTGAAGTCACAAGAACATATGTGTTTGCACTTGATCCCGCTCTTAAGCTCACCACAGGAAAAGCTGCTCAGGCTTGCTCTAAGCCTGCAGTTAAATGGAAGAAGACAAAAAACCTCTAGGGCCTGACCCAATACCCACCAGCATCGTGGGGAGTCTTGGCAATGGTGGCCCTAGTCAGTTGGTCAGGCCCCTTGGCATTCAGTGTACAGCACACCTAGCTCCAAGAGCTGTTTCCAAATCAGGAGCAATACACCTTATTTAAAATCTGTTGATTTGTGACCTTATCTCCAAAGGTGTCAAACTCCAATATCTTAATTTATTGACAGACGGAATAACCTCTGAAGGAAAACAAACACATTTGCTGTCTTATCAAGAAAACAAAAGATTGGCACTACTTCTGTAAACAATAGTAAGGCTGATTTTTTACCAGTGGTAATGCTGGTTCTACATTTATTTTATTTCTTAGAAGATTTTATTGATGACAGAAAAAAAACTAATTGGAGAATGATAAGTGGACAATAAAGAGCAGAAGGGATTTTTACTTTGATAGAGTACTGAGGAAGATTCAGAACCAGTACCTCTGACTATGCCACATCAATATTACTTCTTTTTGGTAGCAATGGGCTGGACATGAAAACTATAATTAATGAAGAATGGAGCTAAGATGTAGAGCTATCTACAGAGTATGTCAATTGATCTCCACTGAGCAAGATCCCAAAATTTTACACATCTCTATACATCACTGATATTTTTATTGACATGGTTGAAAATACCACTTCCCAAAGATCATTTGGTAATGCCTTCTAGGAAAACACCCAGGAAGAAGTCACTGAATCAGTGTCATATGTTTGGTTTTACAGCAATGTTAAAGGCAAAAATAATTTATAAGACAGAGAATAAAGTCTACACTTCTGCAGTTTTGTCTATATTAGGGAATTTAAACAGTATAATAGGGATGCAAAATAACTTTATACCTTCCACCAGCTAAGCCCACTAATGTTAAAATTGCTGGGAGGTTAAATATGTACATAGTTCTGCTGCCTTTCAGCATTTTTACCGGTGGATCCATCAGGAATTCCTCAGTAGGCTAATTCTGTCCCTGTTTTGGAGCATGCTTGAAGTAGCACATGTGCTAAATATACTGAGATTTTCTACAGAAAGCAGAAAAAAAGCATCCTAACAAGAGGGTGACATCTTTGTTAAATTTTAAGCAAGATATTTAGAGGTTCTCTATATGGTCAAAACAATGTATTTTTCTTAATTGCTTTATAGATACTGATGAACAATTTGATGAACTTCTTGTTCACTCTCTGCGGCATCCCTCTCAGAAAAGTCAGATTGCAGAAGATCTCCAGAAAGGGAAACTCCTGCCTAATCAGCTAAAATTTAAACCAAACAACATCTGAAATTATAGCCACCTTTTGTAATGGAAATGTCAGACATCGTTAATTATAGGTTACTACCAGTTCTGCCTACAACAAACTATTTTAGTTTCATATATAGAAATGAATGGAGTTTAGGGAGGAAAAAAACCCCATGTATTAAATCCAAAATCCAGGCTTCTCCTTTGCTACCACTCTGCTTTGGGCCAGCCAAGCTGCTGCAGAATTCCCACCTGACTTGTTTGCTGTGGTTACACAGTCCTGTGTTATTTCCACTATCTCACACGCAGAGCCAGAAGAACTTGGAAGATGAAAAGACTTTTGCTTTCAAATATTTTTGTTTTAAAAGCAGAAAGCTAAGTGTAATTCTGTTAATGCATTATTATATTGGAGGGACTGCTGAAGTCAGGAAATTCCAAGTCAATGTTATATTATATTCATTGTGCAGATGTATCACTTTCTATTCCTCTTTTCCTTGTTAAATATAACCTGTTGTGGCGCATTTTTTATTACAGAATATGCAGTGGGACGGTTTCTGCAGCAATGCTGGCATCACCATCCAGGGGAGATTACTTACATCTAAAAGTGTAAAAAAAATGGCTGAAAGCAAGGAAGTTTGTACCAGAAAATGAAAATCATACTCTATTGGACCTTTACTTTACCCAAAAAGCTCTTTTGATGGACTTTCTCCCAAAAGTACGTCTTGTTTTTTTCCTCTGGTTGCTTCTCTCTGGCTTTGTATGAGCAGCTTTGCAGACTGTGTGCCAGTGACACCCACTTCCACCCATCCCTGCTTCCATCTGCAGAACTGACTCCAGACAACACTGTGTATCATTAAGTTTGGGGCAATGAATTTATTTCAGCTGTGTCACTCCAAGAAGGGACCATAACTGCTTTTTGCTTTTTATTGCTCTTAGATGAATAAAGGGTAACTACAGTCTGATTACTTGCAAGTTGCACTGAAGCACTCTCATGACACAAATTGCTACAAAATATGAAAAATATTGAAAAAATTAATCATATTCCATGTGAATCAATTTAAAGCAAGGAGAAATGGATACTAAGCACCAGCAACTGGGTGCACAAAAGATACACCACTGCTGCTGGCAAATTGTATAGTAACGCCTACTACAAACAGCTCTGTAGGGGCTTGCTAGTGATTACATGGTCACCCCAAAAAATCCTTCTCCAATAGGGGCCCTGTGGATGAAATCAACAGAGGTGAAGCTGCACATAGCCTGCAATTCCAGTTCTTGGGTACTGTGGGCCACGGCCCTCTCCTTCCATTTTTCCTGGATATTCAAAGGGAGAGCCTATAAAAGCACTCCAGCTCTCCTGTTTCCTTCCATCATTTCCTCAGACCCGCAGCTGCAATTAGGACTCACAGGAGACAATCTGGATTCATGTAATGCTGACTTGACTCAGCAGAATACAGTGAGGCACATGCCAAAAACTGCCTCAAAGAGCGCTGCTTTCTGGGGAAGAGCCTCCTGGTTCTTCTTTAAGTGCCTTCTGTAGATTCCCTCTGTGGGAATAGTTGGATAAGCACCAGTCAGGTGAGGAGGGAGCAGTGTCTGTGCGGCAGCTCCACCACAGCAAGCAGAGCGTCTGACAATCAGTCAGATGGACTCTGTTGTGGAAACACATTGTTAGAGGTTGACAGAGCAGCATCAAAAATTTCATAATGAGAAATGATAACAAGAAAGCATTTAGCCTTGTGGAATGTAATCTAATCCCTTATGGAAGAGGCAGAAAGACAAACCCAACACTTTTCATGATATATCTTAACCCTAAGATGTCTTAACAAATATCACAATCTATCTCAATCTTTGTGTGTTGTATTATTCTAATCGTATTCAACTATGTCATTATTATGAAGTGACTGTTCCTTATTATTTTCTGCACAACACTAAGCCAGTAATTTCTTAAACTCTTTGACTTTCTCTAGACAGGAAAGGTATACTCATTTAGCATCTAACGAAGAAGTTTAGCTTTCATCTGATATTGCTTTGAATCTTGCTTCAACATGTACTGATTAAATATGACAAGTTGAAATATTCTTTCTAATATTGGAATGATGTTTCTTCTTATAACAGGATCCCAGATGGTCAGATAACAGAAGAGAGGTCTCTTGCACTGAAATGTACAGTAACTTAAAAATCAGAGATTACTAGTGCCTAAAATCAAATGGCATCTTCTAATGGGAAAACCAGAAAAATTACTGCTATATCACCATTCTGAAACTTATATCCTCAGGCGGTGTATCAGTGTCCGAATATGAATTAATCCCTATTTTTTTTCTTTTTGAGATCATACGTGTATCTAGGAGGTAGGGAAGGCTCTAAAGAGTCTGCTTATAGACTGTGGTCCAAGGAGCACTGGAACCTCTTGAGGAAGCATGTACCTTCCCATGACTTCGCGAAGTGATGGATCTCTGTAATGATGTCTCATGCTTACCTTTCATAAACTATCTAGAAAAATACAGGAAAAGCCATATGGAATCTCCTAAAACTAGATATCATAGGATGAAAATGATAGCATAGGATGAATTCATATGAATACCTACCCTATCATAATACCTAATTATAAGGCCACAAAGCCAACATCTGTTGGAACTGGGCATAGGATGAAATGTCAAATGTGTATTTAGATACAAGCAGGACTACAAAAGGAAAATGATTTGGTTTCGACATTCTTTTAATTGAGAAGGAAAGAGGTTTCTGATGAGTTTGTTGAGATTCTGATGTGGAAGAGCAAAAGGTTTGGGGAAAAATGAATCTTTTCCCAGCAGGAAAGTTGAATTAAAAGTACTCAGAGCTTTTTTGTTACCTACTCCCCCACAGAAAATGCAGAGATGTATACCCTTAGTTGGTATTTATCACTATAGTAGATGCTGTTGGAACAAAAAAGTCCAGATGAATCCTCAAACATGCTTCTCAGTGAAGGAATTTTCCATGCTGATTTTGGCTAGTTTCTCAAAGCATTTGGGAAGCCAACTCTGATCAATGAATTCTGTCTGCCATGATGTATGACTTTCCATACAGTGAATGTAAGTAAAAATCAAACATAACCATCTGTCTAGAAATATCTTCTGTGTAAATTCAAGGATTTTCTTCAAAGTGGGGTTTGTATAACCTGCATTATTTGGATTTGGGAAGTATTCTGAACAAGGAGGAAAGACAGATTAATACACTGATGAGTAAGACATCTTTTCAAGGCATAGGAAGAGATGGGGTAAGATAGCTAACATAGTAAGGGATAAAAATTAAAACTCTATGACTGAAAGGAGATGCATTAATTTTTCCATTCTGTAATGCTGCCATCCATGCTGGATATAGCTCGAGCAGCTGAAAACAACACTAGGAAATGACAACCTCTGCAGTCACATCAACTAAATGTGAGAAAGACTGAGTCTGCAGCTGCTGGTCCAGCATGGTACTTTTAATTTGAACTACTACTGCTTTCAGTTTGCTAATACATGGGGATTTGAACAGCAGCCTCAGCTGTGGTTGTAGTAATCTCTTGGGGAGGGATGGGGCAGGCAGATGTGGGTATAACCAAGGGATCATGAATCTAGGCCAAGCCCATGACTTTGTGACCTTCCTAATCTTCAAAAATAGCTTTATGTATGTGTGTGTGTACACAAACAAATGCAATGTAGTAACAGATATACACCATAATGTTATTGTTTTGCATATCTTTTTAATATTCTGAAAAGAAAGAAAAACTAATGAAGAAAGGCACTCTGAGCTCTCATGCAATATGACATCAGTGACAACATCAACTGGCAAGCAAGAAAAAGAACACACAGATAAATTTACATAGAATATTTCCTTTTCAGTTTAACCATGGATTTTACTTTGGTACACTGGGTGATCACTGGTTAGACACTTTGTCTAGTATTTTTTTCTGTGCGTGAGGAATGGCCTGTTTGCCGAGTTTGGCATTTCAGTCTAAATAGTCACAGCAACAGACAGGTCCGCCTGCTTTTTTTTTATTTCTCTCTTTCCCAAGTCAACAGAGAGGGCTATCCATCACTACAATACAGGAAATACAGGCTGGTAGAACAGCACCAAAACCATTTGCCTAGGAGTATGGATCAGTTTGAAGAGAACGGAGACCCATGCAATGCACATGCCCTTAACATGCAGGTTCAGAGGTGGTGAAACTAACGTAGTGCATTACTATTCAAGAGAAAATGTGACTGTGATTTAGTCAGGTTCAGACTGGACTGTAGTTAAAACACCTTGAAATAGACTGAAAAATAGTTGTGCATAAGCCACCTGTCACAGAGGAAATTAACAGTAGGAGCAAATATTTTTCAGACCTTCTGCACTAAACATTTAAGCAAGCAACAACAACAAGATAAAAACACGTCAGAAGCTATAAATATCATTTAGGCACAAAGCAGTATTTATGAAGACACCACCAACTAAAGGTAAAAAGAAGTATGCAGGTGAGCAATAGTCCTGAATTCATGATGAAGAATGCTGTTATGGTAAGGAGATTTTGCACTTTGAAAATTTATATTACACCTAAAATTGGCAATGAATCCCATGAAGTTCTTGAAATTAGCATTCTAAATTTATTCCAAAATGGCATGGCACCAAAGTATTATTATTAATAACTATTAAGGTTTCTTCTGTGTTCTTCTTCAAGATGCTGCAATGATGAATCCAAATACAAGCACCCTGGCTGCAGGATCAAACTTCAAGCTTCTGAATTATACATCTTTGCAGAATAAGGTTTTCACAGCTATCCTCTCAACTGACCAAACATTTTACAAACATTTGGCTGGATTATATATATATTTTTTTTAAAAAGGCAATTTTTTTCATGCTGTAACAAACAACTTGGCAAATAGAAGAGTCAGACCAACTAAGCAGAGTACACCAAGGCTTCAGTTCACGTCTCAGAAAACAGACATTCCAATAGCCATGTTTCTCCTCATAGCATTGACCATTCAGAATATGTACTGCAAGCTTCAGTACTACTACCCTTTGTGTATGAACAAACATTTCCTGCAAAAGTATAATGAACTCCACAATGAGAAAAAAACCCAAAAGACAAATGAGAGATAACAAATGAATAGCATCTAACAGTAGAATGTGTTTCAACAACTAAAAAAGACAGATATAAATGAGAAGAATGTGCAATGAAATAATTAAGAAATCAATTTTAAGTTGGGATTTAAAAAGCTGAGTGAACCAGCTGTACAGATACCATAACAAAGAGAGTAACTCCAAATGAGAGCCAAATGAGCAATTGCAGAAAACTGTGAGACAGCAAACAGCAAGAGAGCTGGAGAGCAGAACTAAATCAGAAACAGGGTAAGTTACAGAAGGAAACAAATGTGTACATGGGAAAAAAATCACTATAATTTATTGTTTAATTAGCTAATATAATGGATAAGGACACTTATGCAGAGTCAACATAAACAAAGATGAGTGGAAAATGTGCTACTAATAAAACTGGGTGGTCTAGCTGCACTACAACTGTAATTTGATCAGTCACAAGTTCAGATATAATTTAAAGCAAAAAATAATATTTTTATACAGTATTTTGCTACTGCATATAGTAGTAGAAAAGAAAGTACTGATGTAGACATTCTCAGCTGAAGTTCTGAGTACTTTGAAAACAAATTAAAAAGTCACAACTGTTCACAATCCAACACTTCTACCCAAATTTGCATTCCAATTCCATTTTGAGCATGCAAGATTTGCCTTTTGGATTAAGAATGTGGAATGACCTTTTCAAATTCTTTCCTTTTCTAAAATAATTTTTTGCTTGTGTGAAGGCTCTGAAACAGAGATCACATCTAAAGTTAAAATTAGCATAAAAATGGAATTGTAGGTCCTGGTTATGTTTTCATGCGTTTATTTTATGCAACATACCAACCTGACATAGGTATCAGCAGAGGTTAATTGCTTTCAAGAGAAAAACAACACGTGACAAGTAGGGCAAAAGGAGAGCAAGAGAAACAAAATGGTTTTGAAGGCCTTTGTGATCTTTACAAACACTTTTTCATAACGAGGAAGATTTTTTAAAAATCAGTGGCATATATATAAGTCATTACAGCTACATATAGCTATGTACACACTGATGTTTTATGGCAGTTTGTACCCTTATACTTAATTCTCTCAAGCAGGCACAGTGTTCTCAAGTTGTACAAGACATGACAACTTATTAGCAGTAGCTTTAAAATAACAAACAAATAAATGGTAAAGTACAGAAACAGGGAAAAAAATGATAAGCTGAGAACAATTTATCTTGATAAATATTAACAATTTCTGCACTAAGTGAATGTGCAAATTTCAAATGGCTTTACCATTTTTGGAGACTGTACAAAATCCCAAGGTGCACTTTCAAAACTTCTTAAGATTCACTTAGAAGCAAAAATGGAAATCAAAAGACCATCTGGGTCTACAGGCACTAAAACTGTATGTTGATATCTTTAAAATCCACATTTTACTCAAGATTAGTTCATCACCTAGCTGCAGTCAACCAGAATATTTCTGGGTCATTGTTCTAGTAAATCTTTCAACTACAGCAAAAGCATATTGTCAAAAAGGAAAAAAAAATCATCAATTGAAAAGTAAATTTTAGGAACTGACAGTCCATAAAACACAAAGAAGTGAAAATAAAGGTTCACTAATGGGAATCAGAAAAAAAAAAAGAAAGAAAAAGAATCTCCACAAACCAGAAATGAAACAAGAAACAATTCACTGAGTCATTTGCCAATGTAATTCTAAATTCATTCAACTAAATGAATACCATTAAATCTAGAATACTCAAAATAAGATGTGCAACTTCATTTCATAAACATGAATAAGGAGTAGGCATACAAACAGGACTGAATGCTTTTATTTAATAATACACGCTCAAGAGATCATAAACCATAACACAACATACATGACTATTTTTAGAACAGCAAAATCTGTCTGTAATAATCACTAGCTGGTTTTCAAGCATCCATGCTCCAATGTGGCTACCGAAGTATTTTAATTCTTGTCTTCAGAAAATGGGAATAAATTTAAAAAATGGGGAAGTACAGCCGCTACGTAATCTCACATTTCAACTGCATTATGCTTGTTTAGGTTGCCTCAATTCCCATACAAATTATGACACTAGAAACAAAACAATTGTTATGGATGACCACTATCTTAGAATTCTTCCATTAAAGAAACATATTGTCAAGCCTGATACATTTAGGAGGATGCAGAAAATACACTGCTTTCCTGAGATTTTGCAAATTAGTACACTAATTAATTCTTGAAAAGTCAGATGGAAAGCTGTGTACCATAAAGAAAACCAGGATTTTTCATTCTTGCGGCACAGAACAGTTTAAGTTACATACACAAGGTGAAGAGGAAGGTATTAGGTCAAACCACTCTGACAGTGGCTGCATCCTTACTTGTGATGCTTTTCAGCACAGTAAATAATGTGAACTTCGTATACAAAGATGTGAAGTGCACAATTGCTTAGATTAGATTTATAAAAGTTCAAAAACCAAAACCTCAAACCCCAACCCATCCGCGTATCTACTTAGAAGTTGTGAATGACATGCTTTCCACAATAAATAGTGACTGGGGTAATCATTAACCAGATGCAAAACAGTATCCTCTGCTTTTTTAGTTTCTAGACCTCCTTGGTACCAAAGTTAACACATACAAAGTTTGCCTTGGTTTTCTCTTCTCATTTATCAAAACTAAAGCAGTGTAAAGCTAGCAATGCTCCTGCCAGTTTCAGTTCTGCTCTTCAAAAACTAATGGGCAGCAAGAGTTGTCACTGGTTTCTCCTAGCTGCTTGGAAATCTCAAGAGACACTATGCTCAGAGACACCATGGCCATTTGAAAAAGAGCAGTAACAAACACCAGGAGACTGCTTCTCTCCTCATTCTGTTAAGAAACATAAATTGTTCAAATATGAAGAGACAAGGATTCTTATCCAGAGATGAAAAGTGACAAAACTCAATGAAAACAACTTACTTGAAAGTCACCTAAAGAGGGGCCTGGAATTTTGTACGGGCATGCTGGGGAATATTGTTATAAATCTTCAAATATTTTTACATACACATCAACATTTTTATTTTTGCAACTACCTTCTAAAACATAACCAATTTAAGGGAACTGAAAACTAAATATGAAAACTTATACATGATATTTTGGTTAAATTTATCCACAGAATGACAAAACTATCCAAGAATTCCAAAACACCTTAAGCTCTCATTCCAAGCAGTTTCATACCCACAGGTTATCTTTTGCACAAAAACTTGACAAGCAAGAACACTGAAAGCAGGACTAAAACAAGATTCTCCCTTAATCTTGCAATTCACTCACTCAAAATTAGATGACAAGTTTCATTTTTATCTTTTAGTTGGTTTCATGTTGTGGTTCTTAGCTACCTTTGTGTTTGGAGTTCAGTTCTCCCAGCTAATGCCAAATCTAATGCTTTTCAGTGACTTCTGTTAGTCCATCAAACACAGCAATGGGAATGTCTGATTTGTTACCCTTCTTTAATACCTCAGATAGATCCTCATTAAACTGCTGAAGTCAGCAGGCAGTTCATGCTGCGTTGATATGCATGTAAAACACTACATCTAAATTTACCAATTTTTGAGAGATGTTCGACAATTTGTAGCTGTAAAGAAGGGCAACAACTGTTTCCATGTGAGTATCTCCCTCCACAACTCATGTACATTTCTGAGTACAATTAATTTTAAAAAATTCCCTTTAGCTCTTTACCTATCTCTGTATCACTTTTAGCCTGATACTTCTTTTCTAAGCATTTCTGTTTGTACTGATTTCTGGGGAAGCTTCAGATGCCGGGGACTTCCACAAACTGCTAGTGTTCAATTGTTTGTTTTCTAGACATTATGCATTATGCTGTGACATATTACAGCATGTGAACATACAACATGTGGAAACAGATGGACACAGCATAGGTAAGAACCTCAAAATTCAGTAGTGCATCAATTACTTATTAAAAGTATCCCATTAACAGATATGCTTTCACTGAAATTTAATTTGTTTGTATAAAAGCATTCCCCAGAAGCATAGAGCTATAAATTCCACAGAATTATTTCAGGATAAGAAAAAGTGGAAATAAGAAAGCCTAGAAACAAATGGGAACATAAATTATTTTATTGCCTGAAGTGAAAAGTGAAAGGCAATGGTAAGTAAACAGTAGGACTGTTTGATGGCAATGTTTCAATTGTTAATACAATAAATATGTTTATTGAGTACAAACGAGGGTTTTTTTAGTAATTATCTGTAAAAATGGCTCCCTTCCCTTTCTTTCCTAGGGCATAAAATTTTATACCTCTTCTCCTCTTCACAGAAACGGGAAGTTTCGTCTCGGGAAGCCCCAGGAGGGCAGATTTTACACTGGGTGGGAGCAGGATGGCTCTCGCCCGGCGGAGCGATTCCCGACGAGCCCTGGGACGCGGGGTCGCGGTCAAGATGCGGCCCGGCCCTCCCCGCGCGGCTCGGGCGGGGGAGAGGGGACCCAGCCGGGGAAGGGGCACCGGCTCGGACCCGCCGCACCCGGGGCGGCGGCCGGGGCGGGGTTCCCCGGCGCGACCCTCCTCGCCGCCTCCCGCCCCACGGAGACACCTCTCACTGTTCCCCCACACCCTGGGGATTCCCCCCTCCCCTTTGCCCCCCCCGAGAACCCCGGCTCCTGCCCCCTCGCCCCTGCCCTCCCCGCCGGGGATCGCCGCCCCACGGAGACCCCNCCGTGCGGATCTCCCTCTCACTGTCCCCGCCCCACGGGGATCCCCCCCTCCTCAGCCGCTCCCCTCCCCCCCACGGGGATCCCCTGCTCTGCCCCCGTTTCCATGCTGGGGTACCCCACCCCGTCGCCCCCCCGGCCGCCGCCGGTACCTGCGGCCGCAACTTTTTTTCACCCGCCGCCGTTCAAACGTCCTGCCGTAAAGCGCCCGTCTCCCCTGGCAACAAGGTTCCGGGCGAGCGCTAGGTGTAGGAAGGTGATGTAAAAGTAAAACCACCCAGTGTCGTAAACCAGGTCCGGGGGGGAGGGGAGGGCNAGGGGGGAGGGCGGAGGAGGTGGTGACTGGAGCATTTAGAGATCAGCGCGGGGATCATGGCGGATGGCCCCAGGTGTAAGCGCAGGAAGCAGGCGAACCCGCGCCGCAACAACGGTCAGTCCGCCCGCGGGGCAGCGCCTCGGCCGCTCCGGGGCGGCGGCTCGGCCGGGGCTGGGGGCCGGGCGGCGCCGTCCCGAGCGCGGAGAAGGGGAGGGAGGGGGTGGGGGCGAAGAAGATCGGGCGGGCGGCAAAGTAATTCCCCCCACCGCTCCCCTCCGGCGCCCTCCGCACCGTTATATCCGCTACCTGGTGCCTCCCTCCTCCGCCTAGCGGCGCCTCCGCGCTCCGCCCGGGACCGTTACCCGGCGCTGCCCCGCCACGGCTCCCCGGGGAGCCGAGGGGCAGCCCCGACTCCGAAACTTGTTACCTGCGCGCCCCCCACCCGGGGCTCCCCGCCCGCCGAGGGGGGTTTTGGGGAGGGGGGGAGGACGGAGCCATCCCCGGGGCGGGTCCCAGCGGCGAAGTTTGTTCCCCCCGTTCCCTCTGGCTCCGGAGGTACCTGTTTGTGTCGTAACGGGCGGTAACGGTCCGGCCGGGGCCCCGCTCCGCGCGCGGGGGACCGGCTGCCGCGGCTATATAAGGAATTACATTTACGTTTCAGACTTACGGGCTGCTCCGGGGTTGGCCCCCCCCGGTTTCGTACGTGTGTGACTTTAAGATGCGTTGGGAAGGTACGCGGCGGGGGGAACAAACACTCCTAATGCCCGCTCGTTACTTCTTTTCTGGGAAATGGAGAAGTAGTTCGGTTCTTGTAGCGACTCTTCGCGATAGGGTGTAAAACGGGAGGGTTTGGAGCCTTCCCTGTCAATTTTAGGCTTTATGTGGCATTTCCTGTGCGGGGTCACGGACGGGAAGGCTTTTCCCCCGCGAGCCGAGACGTTTTCGTACGTGGGGAACCGGCTCTGAAATAGATCAGAGTCGCGATTCTCTCCTCTCCGCTCCAATCCCGCCTGTTCGGGGTGTAGCGTGATGATTAATAACGGCCTTCCCAGCGCCCAACGAGTTGATTTGGTCTCTTTGAACTTAGGAAGGTTTTCTTATTTTCGCCGTGTGTGTTTTCCAGCGAGTATTTTTGTTCTCACGTTCGTGTTGTTAATTCTTTGCCCTACTGTAAATATAAATAGCTTATGATTTGGCTGGGCTAAAGGTAAGTTTGGAAAGTGCTTTTTCTCTTTACCTTGCTGAAAATGTTGAGGAACAGAGAAGGGGGCTTTTCTTATTGCTGACGACATGTGTGTGACATGTGAGTCTGAACCACCCAGTGTCTGTGCAGGAGCTGTAAACATGTTTACCTGAACAGGAAAGAAAATGGATTTTTCTCTTAAAGATCCAGTGATATGAATATTGTACTCTTGAAGCATATCAACAGATGACTTGGGGGAGAAATTCTCTGAAAAACCTAGCTTTTGAAATCAACGGGGAAAAGGGATTCTTGATCACTGCAGCAAATGGCAACTTGTGCAGGTAGAAAAAAGATGGTGTTTAG
This sequence comes from Piaya cayana, assembly GCA_013389865.1. NCBI lineage: Eukaryota > Metazoa > Chordata > Aves > Cuculiformes > Coccyzidae > Piaya > Piaya cayana. The sequence continues at coordinate 26,724 of WAAB01008126.1, forward strand.
TTTTCTCCTGCATGCATGTCAGCCCCCTCCTGTCTGCTGCTTTCATTCTCAAGGGAGGGATTTATTTACCACGCTTGCTGTCAGTGTTTTTCCTTTGTGCTTAATATTAGAAAACCAGATTTGAGGCTGTTCAGCACAAAACGTTTTGTCTGCAGCATGTATCACTTGCAGAAAACAAAAGGTGTGTAAGACTTAGTATCGTTCCAGGTATCTTTCATCTTCATTACTTTTGGACCTCATCGCTGCACCTGTTTTATAATTAAAAAAAACCGCTCTGAGTTTTTATCAACTAGTTCTGCAATGTAAAATATAGTATGTCTTATTTTAGGCTGGTTTGGTTCTTTAGGAATTAAAACCAACTTAAGTCATTGTGCATTGAAGCATCAGGATTGGTTAGATAATAGATTCTGGATAATACAGATTTCTCAGCAGTGGGTTTATGTTTGACTTGCAAATGTTTTCTAAAGAAAACGGCTTGAGAAATGTTAACCCTTTAGCCTTTAAAATAAGACACACACCCCCCCCCCCAGTCTTATAGGTGAGTATCTTCTGTTAATGAGATCAGAGTACAGGAGATTCTACAAACTAGCCAATTCCTGAAGTATATACTAAACCAATTTTATGCTGTTCCAGTTTCCTTTTCCCCCCGGTTTCCCATAGAATGTGAGATTATTAGAGATTGAAGTTGACATCCACTATGGGCTATGGTATTGAGTTATTGTACTCTAAACTTTCCTTCTGTTTAACACAGCTATCTTCTCATACTGTAAACTTGTTTCCTTTCTTTTTGTTATTTTCTTTTTCATCTCTGTTTGGGAGCCAGGACTTAGAACTGCCATCCTACATTAACTGTAGCTGGAAAAAACTGTTAACTTCTTAACTCTAGAGCTGGTTCCTTTTCTACCGTGTTTATTGGCCCCTATAGGGGATCAGTAAAAGAGCAGATTTCTGCTTACAGGAAAATCTGGCACTTCATACCTGGAGAAAACTATCCAATGTCATTGTCCTTACTTCTGGCCACTACAAGAAAATGTCCCCTTACAGCAAAGGAGTTAATGAAGTATTGTGGTGATAGCACCATGTTGATAAAGCAGTAACACAGTGCTGGTCTTCTCACACTCTCTCTTCCCATCTGCCTTTCCCTCTCCTATCCCTCTTTTGGTGGGAAAGTGAGGAGGCGGCAACAAGGATGTGATTTTTTTTGCCAGTCATCTGTATTGCCATGCTATGTGAATCCTTTGTGGACTTGAAATAGATCAGGAGCAGCAAAGGTTTTCTTATTCTGAGTTGGCTTTCAGGGTCAGGATTAGTTGCTTTCTTGGTATCCCTTATATATTAAAGGGTTGTATTCTTATTAAATAGCAAAACTGAAAGTAATGCATTTTGTTCTAAAGCAGTGCTATAAGAGAAACAGAACAAGTGAAATATTTAAAACTTGCCTCACTAGAAAGTTAAAAAGATATCAACCTTTTATATTGATGTTCTGAAAATAATGTAGGTATATCTTCAGGTTTTTGGCAGCATATTTAATGCTGAAATGAACGTGTGAAACTGAGTTTTGCATCATGCTGTTAGGTATGTGTGAGAAGGGGGTATGAGGCAGGCTTTTTTTCTCTTTACCCTTTAGAAACAGTGAGTTCATTGCTAAAAGGTTATGTAGGTTGACCTGTTAGAGTGCTATTTCAGTTGCTTTACAGTTGGAATTCCTTTTATTAGATAATAATTTTGTATAAAGTTTTGTTACAAAGCAAAGGACTGTAAGAAGATCCTAACGTACCTTTGAATGAGGCAAAAGCCTGGCGTGTTTCTGTTAGCTCTAAGGTGTTAACTACTGGCAGGATGTCAGGTGTTGGTGACGCTTGGGATACAGCATTCCTTGTGCCTTTCTTCTCTTGCTCCCCTCCCTTTCTTTTTCAGTAAGTATTATGTTTTCACTCCAGCATTAATTTGAATTTGCAATTTGGGAATTGAGGAATGTAGCCAGAGTTAAAATTCCAGGCACAGTGAACAGGTCTATTTGGACAACTGAATTAACTGTTTGAGTCCAGGGAAATCTTCTCTCATGTAAACAAGTCATACTTCTGCTTTAATGTTAACTACTGAAATATAATGGGAATACACTTAATGCCATTATCTCTGCATTTTTCTCTTGGTAGTCAGTGCTTGTTATTTCAATAGTTGTGAAGCAGGATGTTTTAAGGTAATTGGCTACCTGAGGCAGGATTATTAAGGTCGATTAATTCCTTGAAACAGTTTGTCTTGCTTATAGGACTCTGGTAAAGTAAACATGCTGCTGAAACAATTGATGAAATGTAACAAGTAGATGAAAATTTCCCTTTAGCATGGGCTCCTCTATCATAGTAGTAACTCAGATGGAATTTTTTTAGATAGAAGTCTGAGGATTTGACTTCTGTGAACTCAGCCTGAATCTTCTGTTGGAAGTTTTCTGTGATATCAGATATGCCTCCCCACTGAGTCTTTCTGTCGACTTTGGGCTTTATTGCAGGTCCCATTAATAGCAGCGCTCTTTTCTTCAGTTAGGCCCTTGCTCTCCGTAAGTGAGCCTCTCAGTCAGCGGTGTGGGGCGAAAGGGTCTGACAGTCATCCTCTGCCTCTGTCCCCACTGGGAGTCAGGTGGTGGTATTAACCTGTCATTTCTCCTTAGAGGAGTTTTATAGAGTGGGAGGAGAGGCGGGAGTAAACTAAAGTAAAAATATCAGTGCGATGACTTTCTTCATGTGGAAACATCTGTTTTAACAGGGTTTAAAATGCCAGTGAGAGGTGGCAGGCGTCTTTAACATGCATGGGACACCATAACTGTGTCAAAGAAATAAAACCAAATTCTGTAAAGCTAGGGTTGTGGGGAGTTTGCTTGCTTGGTTGGTTGGTTTTTTAACTGATTTTTGAGCAACTAGTCTTTATCAGGGAAAAGCTGATGGAGTGACAGTATCTAGCCAAATGGCTCTTAAAAATCCCTACTTCTAAATTCAGTCATTATTCACCAAAAATACAAGCTCATTGCTTTCAACTCATTAGCTGTTTGTAGTAATTTCAAAAGTTCTAACTAATTGATAATACAAACTGATTAGAATATGCTATGCTTCATTGACTATAAATCCACTGTTTAAAAGTACATACTGCATCTGTGGAGATTATAGATTCTACTTGTGATAGGTTTCACACAAGTACACCAAACAAGAGCTTGAAAAATTGCAATAAATTTGGTTTTATGTAGGCTTTCATACCATTTTTTTAAGTACAGTTCCAGATGAACTTTCAAGCGCTTCATGTCAGTATTCCTGCAGTTCTGATTATACTTACCTATATTTTGGAAAAGGGCTTGCCAAGTAGGATCTCTTCTGTTACAGGCAAGTAAGCAGGCCTTGGCTTGTATATGTGGGCTCAAACTTTGGTGCTTCATTCTGGCAGCTACAATCGGCCTGTTTTTGAGGACAAAATTCTCAAGTGGCTTACCCAAGGTCACACCGGAAGTCCATAGCAAAACTGAGTCTCAATCCATTTTTAATCTTTTGGACTACCCTTGCATTTGGCTTGATCTAGAGCCTTAAAAAGAGAACAGATTTATCATTCAGCAGTTAGTATCCCTTTCAGTTGAAATATTTAACAGTTTTTGTATTTCTTGTCTTGAAATACTTGTCTTGTACTCTCAGCGAACAAGTGGCAATATGCAAAACTCATTTTTCTCTTTAGTCATTTTCAGATGATATTAAGATAATATCTTCGCTGGTGATGTTTCCTGTGAATAGTGATGAAATGATGCACTGGGGAAGCAGAATTTTGTCTTCTAGTGTTGTTTGTATTCCCAAATCTTAAGTTCAGAGGCGTGTAGGTAGACAAAAGTAAAACACAACAGGAAGGAATTACCTTGAGAACTCCACTGTTAATGTAGGCATCCATGCTCCCATGTGTGGGTTGTTTAGATTCTTTCTGTGGTGGTTAACATCTGTGCAGAGATTATTCAATCAGATATTGGTTTTGTTGGGTTAGTAATGACTAAAGAGTCTCAGCATGTGTTTGGTACTTATAATATTTGAAAATGATTGCTAGGTAAATAAAAAAGCTTAAGTTATCTTAAAAACAAAAATTCCTCAGTAGTGTGTAAATAAATGTCAGGCCTGAAAAGTCTCCTTGCCAAGTTTAGGTTTTACCACTGCTACCATTTGTCACAGGGTGCTGCTGCTGCTAAGATGGAGCCATGTGGGAAGTAGCTATGGGCCCAGGAGGGCACTGCTTCTGCCTGGGGGTCTGGGCAGAGAGGCAAAGTGGGTGGGGGGAGTATTCTGGTATCTTCGTTAGTGAAGATGTGGTTAGCTGTAGTCACGAGACGGTGCAATAGATCAGTTATGATAGGTGCCCTTTCTTTCGAAGTTGTTTGAAGTCTTTAATAATTAAAAAAAATTGAACAAAAGCCCTAGGGTCCCATGGAGAGTGGAGGGATGTGTGTATGAGTGGGCAGGGGTGTGTGGGCAAGGCAAAGAGTATGGGGGAAGGAGGGAGCATGGGATAGGGAAGGGTGTAGTCTGCTTCTTGCTAAAGCTGTGATACCTTCTTTCTGATGCACCTCAGTGACCTCCTAGGGAGCAATGAATCTGCTCCCTGTTTGGCTGCAGGAGAAGATGGCAGTGGGAAATAGCTTTGACCTCAATTGACTAGGTCATGCCTTGAAACAGTGGAATTCACGGGGGACTCTATAGGGAGATATGTGTGCATAGACTTCTGTAATGCTTTCTGCTTCCATGTTAGGTTGGCAAGTTTTTAAGCCTCTCACTAAGCCATTTCCTATGATATTCTGATTGAGTCAATTTCTTGCGCTAATTATCAAGTGCAGGATGTTTCTCACAGGCTTGGTTTGCTTTTCTGGCTGTCTAATTTCTAGCATCTTGTTTTTAAATTATTGGAAAGAGTAACAGTAGTTTGATATTTTTAAAAACTCTTCACAGTTGTAGCTTTTTAATCTTTGTCCTCCTAAAAATGAGTTCTTTTCAATTTTTGTTTTGTGCTGAGCCTCAGTTTTTGTTTAATAATCTGTTTGTCTCTTTCATGCATAAATAAGTAGAATTCCTCTGTGGCAGTTGAAGAAAATGTGAAGCCTGGTCAGGAAGAGTAAGACTTGATGGATAAAATACTGGCTATAGTTAAATGCAGCATAGCTATATAAATCTTTTTTGGTACTCTTGAGAAAAAAACTACCCCCCTCACCTCAGCATGTAAGCACCTTTCAGGCCGTAAAAATATATGTACTGAATCTTCCCTTCCTATATCTGGGCCTGTACATCCAATCCTTATGCGAGTACCTGACAGCTTACATTCACATGTTAGGAGAATAGGTGGTGGTAGAGCAGAAAGTAGAAATTTAAGTGTGTGTTTTACATGTGGAGCAGCCAGGCAGTGATTCAGATGTTTTGGTTGATTAGTGCTGAACATGTGAACTGGGATTCTTTAGTCTTGTCTTGTACGTCTGTCCCCCAAAGGGATGCCAAATAATGAAGAAAGGAGGCTTTTTCTTTTCATTTTGCCTCACTCTGTACTTGTTTCTGATGCCATTACTGTATTGTAACTGTATCTGTTATTTTAATATGCTTTCTGAGAGCAACAGAAGTTAACTAAAAATATGCTTTCTCATCTTTGAGAAATCAGTACTGTTTGAAAGCAGCCTGTTTCAATTCTCTCCTTTTCAGCTGTCATTCCCAGCTGTCAAAACCTCCTTGATGTTGAGGACTCTAACCCTGTTGTTACAAAGCAGTTTGGTTAACAACTGCTGTCACCCAAAGGTTAAAACCTCAAAACTGGCATCCTTCTTTGCTTCCCTTATAAATGCTTGCTTTCTGTTAGCAAGCATCTCCCTTGTTGCTCTCCCATCAATGTGCTCCATCTATCCTATTTTTGGAGAACTATGTAAGGCAAATGAACGTGTCTAATGATGAATGTATTCTTCTGGATATGTTAGGGGGCTCAATTATGACTGAGGGAGAGGGTGAAAAAGATAAATTTTATCCTGTGCTGAGATGATGTTCCATCCTCTTCAATTAGGCTTTGTAAGTACAAGGAGCAGTCCTTCTTGAGTGAAGGGACATTTAAAATTATTTCATTAAAGACTAAGAACTCCATATGATATTGGGACGAATTAGAAGGAAAAGAAAAAACTTCTTAACTCTTATGTACTCCTGTTAAGTATGTTTTTGGATTTAATGCAGATATCCTCTGTCTTTCTGCAAGCACTTCTGTTTTTTAGCTTCTCAAGCCAAGCATTAGATCAGGAACATTGGAGGAGCTGACAAGAGCACTGGAGATAAATGAATTATAAACCTGGCCTTTCATCTTGATCCCGAGAGTGACTATCATGGATGACACCTGAAATAAAGGGGTTAAAAGAGGCTGATGTGTTAGAGGGTATGTTTACCTTTGGACTAGTGTGCCGGTCCTTGTTAGGATCAAATGTTGCTTGGACCAGTGATGCTAAGGAGCACCTTTGGTTATTGTAGGATGAAATGTTTTCATCTTTTCAGCAAATATCCCTTTTCAAACTCTGTCTGACAGACACTGAGGACAGTTTTCTGTTCCATTTTGTAGAGACATCTGCCCACAGATCATGTAAGGGGGAAAGCAAAATGAAATTACAAAACATAAGAAATAGAACATGATTGAAAACGACCTGGGGAAATCTGTTCTATCTGAAAAAGTGCAAACTAAAGAACAGAAAAAAATCAGACCTTAATTACAAGGATTAGCTTGTATTTTGCTAAACTGGTAAATTTGACCTAAAGAAACAGGCTGGATTTTTTTCCCCTTTTTTCTAAATAAATGTGGTTTTAAACAATTTTTTTGAGTGCCTTGAGGATTTTCTGCCTTGTGGCTTTTCAGGTATGCATCAGATCTTCAATCTTCCCACCTCCTAACTCATTTTATTCTTTAAGTTCCTATATGCTATCTACTCTAAGTCATGGGAGGCTCTAGACCGGAAAAGGAGGTACTAATCAGAATCTGTAACCTCTTTGGTCTTCTGTCCTGTTTTGTCCATAGCCTTTCCTTTTTTTTCTCCAAGTATTCCTGGTATGGCTATTTGGTAATTTCAAGCTAAACAGAACTAACCACTTGCTACTGGATTCATTCTTGTGTTATTGTTCACAGGAAGGACCTAGGTATGGTTTGCCCAGCAAAGAGCATGAAGCGATGAATAAGAACTTTGAAGCAGATTTGGAGCTGTAATGACTGGCTTCCTTCCCTGCTGCTGTCCCTTCCCCTTCCTTGCAAAGCTTTTTCATTTGAAAAACTAAGGTGTGGTTATCAGGCATATCTGTTCTCAACTTCCAGTAATTTTTTGCATACTGCTGAGCGACTCTGTAATTACATATGCAAATGTAGTATTTTTCCCCCCTTCTTACCTTGTACGTGTGGGAGAGAAAGATAAGGTTGCAGAGTACTGCCAGGGATGGTGCTGCTGTTGAGAAGAACCTGCAGATGACCACAAGAAGTATTTGTCTTTCAGGATAAGACTTATGGGGAATTTTGGAACTTCTGTGGCTCAAAGGCAACAAGAAGACATTGGTCTTGCCAACTTTAAATTCTAGATAGGAGCTGATTGTTGAATGGCTTGTTATTATCTGTTTTGATGTGGTTTAGCTACTGAGTGCTGAAAGTGAATTTGCGTTTACAATAGGAATTTGTTTTGTACATAGATATATTCTGTCCGTTAAATGAGTCTATTAGTTTGGCTTGAGTGCTCCCTGTATTAATACAAGGTAAACTTGTGTTGTTTGTAATAGTGTAATGATACTGAAACCACAGAGTGATTCTATGGAAAGACTATTCTGATAACTTCTACACTTCATGGTAAGGCATACCTTCTGCTTTTTCCAGATTTGAAATTGAGAAACTGTCAGCCTCTGGATTGGACAGGCACACACTCTCCTGGGTGGAAAACTGGTTGGCTGTCCAGGCGCAGAGAGTGGTGGGAAATGGAGTTAACTCCAGCTGGAGGCCAGTTACAAGTGGGGTTCCCCTGGGCTCAGTGCTGGGTCCAGCCCTTTTCAATGTCTGGATGAAGGCATCGAGTGCACCCTTAGCAAGTTTGCAGATGACACTAAGCTGGGTGGAAGTGTCGATCTGCTGGAGAGTCGGGAGGCTCTGCAAAGGGATCTGAACAGGCTGGACTGCTGGGCAGAGCCCAGTGGCATGAGGCTTAACACGACCAAATGCCAGGTCCTGTACTTGGGGCACAACAACCCTATGCAATGCTACAGACTAGGAGAAGTCTGGCTGGAAAGCTGCC
>WAAB01008126.1:36927-50522 GCA_013389865.1 Piaya cayana
GTCCAAGAATGGCTGGACGAGAAAGGACATAATCAGCTTAAATTGGTGCACCAGGCCTAAGCAGGCCAAGGGCACTGACAAGGATGCAACGGCCTTGCCAATAAGGGAGTACCTGGTTTTGTGCTGACTTTGTGCTACAATAGCAGGATGTAAAAAGGGAGGTAACTGGGTCTGCTAACCACAAAAATTCCGATATGGGCACTGGAACAGGCTGCCCAGAGAGGTGGTTGAGTCGCCTTCCCTGGAGTTGTTTAAGGGACGGGTGGATGAGGTCCTGAGGGGCATGGTTTAGTGTTTGATAGGAATGGTTGGACTCCGTGATCTGGTGGGTCTTTTCCAACCTGGTGGTTCTATGATTCTATGACATAGGTAATTCCTTAAACCTAAATACACAACAAATAGTGGAGGTAAGGTAGAATCGGATCTATACTGCAACCAAAATGCTGTCAAGCTAATTTGCTGCACAAAAGTGTAATAACTAACTTAAGAATAGTAACTTAAACAGAAATGAGTAGCAAAATTTAATTGGTAGTTATAGTATAGCAAAGGGGAGATAGTTCCAGTGTCACACAACACCGTATAATGTGCCATAGTTCTCTGTTTCACCACGTGATTAGTCATGCCTTCAGGGAACAGCCTAGGTAGTTACCTGACAGAGCGAGACTCCTTAAAGGGTGAGCATACCTCACCATGTGAGGGACTAAAACTAGTGGCAGGCTCTGTTTCTGTGAGCTGAGTCAGCTCACACGAGAAGGACAATTTTAGCTTTTGGGCTGCAAGGGATACACATAGACTTAGCTGAATAGAAGTAATGACACACAACAGAGGTTTATGGTCCTGGCAGAAAGTTCTTACATGGTATTTGCTGCAAATTGTTGCCTGTGGATCTGATGCTCAAAAAAAAAAAAATTTGCCAGTACTGCCTCTGACTCAGAGATGCTTTCCTTCAGAAACAAAGTAAGGCAGTTAGTGACCATGTTTGCTGGAGTTCTTTCCTTTCTTGGTATGCAGTGGCAAGCCTTTTCCATTTAATTACCCTAAACTCTTTAAAAGAATTAAGCTCCTGTTATGCAGGATGTTATGCAAAACCATATGCAGTGAAATGATTTGCTGTATATGATGTCGCCATAGTTTAGGATATAAGAAAGAATATACAACTTCTCCCACAAAAAACCTGAGCTCTTTTATGAGCAGGTAAGAAAACAGAAGTGCTAAAATTTTCAATTTAAGTGTTTTGTTCTAGTAGTCTACAATTGCTTATGTTTAGCCCTTATTTCGTCTTTCTAACTTTTGCCTGTATTTTTTAAGCAATTTGAAGGTCTTGTCTAGGAAATCCTCAGAACTGAAAGATGTTTGACTTCTCAGGTTCCAAGATGCTCATTCACTAAGTAGAGCCTTTCCGGTTTATGCCTTAATGGTTTTTAATAGGCATTTTAGGTGTCTTTTTAAAAATTATCTTCCTAGCCTATCTACCTGTTAAAGGTTTTCCTTCAACCACACAAGCATTAAGTAGGACTGCAGTGAAATTTGCATCTTATTGGTTCTTGGGTTTACTGTCGAAACATTTTATAGCTGAAGTGTGCATGCACATGCACAACCGTGTGTGCCATTTTCCTGCCTTTTTCTTTTGTCTGTCAAGCTTCTGGCTGATAGCAGATTAGCCATCTGAATGTGGGCAGCAAAGAGTAATGGGCTGCACAAAATGCCTGAGGCTTCTTGCATACAATAAAATGACTCCATTATAAAGCAAAAAATGACAAGCCTGCCATGGAGGATATCTGTATTAGGGAGATGGAGAGAGTAACCTTTGGTTTATGATCATGTTAATGGGTGTAAAATAAACTTAATTTTTTTCAACTGTCAAAAGTATTCCTAGGTGCTTTACAAAGTAGTGCTGAATATCCTTCTAGCATGAAGATACATGTGAGCTGAGTGGTTGATGTACTACTGCTATTCCTGCTTGCTGTGTATTGTTGGAGGGGGGAAGGAAGTGAGTTATAGCATGATGCCTCAGTTTCATTTTCATCATGCAGGCATGCCTTCATTTCATCATGCATTCTTTCTTTTCATTTTGTTTAATTTCTTGTTTTGATTATTTACAGGATTACATCATCAGCCCTGCAGAAGTGTTTGGTTTATTAAGTCTTTTGGAAGATGTGCTAAAGTGATTGGAAGGAAATGGGGCCAGAAACATGGCTGACAAAGGGAATCCAGATGTTGGAGGAGAATAAAATGTAAAGCTGTAGTGAGTTGGATCAAGCATAGGTGCAAGTCTGTGCAGAAGCAGTAGCAGGAAAAATAGCTGGGTTTCCTTTTAGGGCATTGACAGCTATGTTTACCCACTAGTAAGAATCTAGTGCTTTAAAAAAAACTCTCAATTGTTTACAGTTTACTGTATCTGTAAGCAATAGCGTCTGCTCTTGTCCTCCTAACTTGCAGTTACTGCTATCAAAAAGATTTATTTTGTTTCTTTTGTCATGTCTGCTCTAAAACTTGCTTCCTCCACCAAAAAATGCGCACCACTTTCATTTATGCTTGGTGGAGAATCTTTCTGGATTGTATCTGCTTGGGAAATAAAGACGGTTTCTCAGATGTGGGTTTCCGAACTAACTGGCAAGTAAACATTAAAACAGTTTGGACTATAAAAGATTGAGGAATTACTAAAACATGCACAACTTAGCCTAAAATGCTTCATCTTAAAGTAGGCTCTTGACTGGTATTTGGGTCTGTCTTGCCTGTTGGAATTCATGAATACAACCTATGCGGACTCTGAAAATTTCTGTTGTAGCAACAATATGTACTAATTACAAATTGTAATAAATAAAATAGAAAAACTGTTTGAGTAACCTTTCGTGGGTTTTTTTTTCCCTCATTCTGTCAGCTGCTGCCACATGTCATTGTGGCTGTTGTGGACTTCAGTTCCATCTGTTACATGGGTTGTGTCTCTTGAAGATCTCCTTTTAGCTGTACTTTAAATACTAGTTCTTACGTAGTTCCTTAAGAAAAACCAATCTAACAGAAACCCTTCTCCAAATGTGTACTTCATATGTACTTCTTTCTCTCCCTTCCCCTCCCCCAAGAAAGTCTGCACCTCCCCATCCCAAATGAAATGGAAACACCTGAGAGTGATCTTGAACAACTGCATCACAGAGCTCCACAGATGCTGCTCGCTTTACAGCAGTGTATTAATTCACTTTACATCCATTTTTATTTTGCAGTTCTGAACTATTTCTGTGATCATAGAAGCTTTTTATGGTGATGAAGACTAGCTGCTTATGAAGGAAGCTGGCAATAAACCAGAAGCTTAGTTAACTGTCTCTAACTGTAGGTAGTCTGTAGATGATGACAAGTGAAATACATTCCAGGCCAGGTTATTATGAGAGGATATGTGGGGTTTTTCTCCTTTCCTTTTTCCTTGCCTTATGTGATTGCTGTGGTTTGCAGTAGGAAGCCACTAGTTTCTGCACAAGTGGAAAGGAACGCAGTCACTGGTATGTAATGCAAAGGCATTTGAGTAAAAATAAGAAAGTGAACTCTCTCTTATGGGCAAAGGAGTAGCTACAGATTTGAGAAAGTTGCAGAATACCAAAGACAGTGGTAAAACAGTTGAAAGCTCAACTTCACTAACCAGAAGGAAAGGTAGGAAATACATTTTGTTGTCTTAAAGGTATTTAGATAACAGAGTAAAATATTCATTTGGCAGATAATTTTACTTACTGTTTCCTGTGGTCTGCAACAGTGGAGTAGCTGGCTGAAATACCACGTGTAGAAAAGATTGCTGATATGAAAGAATCGGTGTTAAATTAGTCCAGACACTCATAAGTCTTGTTGGTCTATGGGTATACCATAAGGAGGAGGCAATTTACTGTTCTTGCTTCCTTAAGTTGTGTAATTGCTCTTAACCAGTGGCAAGTGATCTGGTATAGCTGTCTGACCAGGCTTTAGATCCTTGTCTGCTCTTTTGTGTAGGTAGAACAGAAGCGTGTTTCTACAGCAGAAGAATTGGAGTCTATGGTGGTGTTAACAGAGATGTTTGTTTCCATCTTTTATGTGTGGTAGGCCCTGTGTAAGTCCTGGTGACTCCACTTCTATGAAATTTCTTTTCTGTGAAAAGTCTCATAGATGTGCTTCAGAGACAGATGTTAGAAAGCATTGTGTTTCTTCTTTATCCTAGAATCAGATAGCTCTTGGGAGATGTTGAAGGAGTTAGTACTATGTTGCCTTCCCTCCTGGATGATGTAGTGAACTTTGTCATGCTATCTCATCTAGCTGTCCAAGAACTTCCCAGATTATAAGATATGCAGAGCTACAGCGTAGTTTCATCTCCTTTCTTCCTTCTCTTTTGAGGAAGACTGTTTTAGAGAAAGGGCAAAAAATGCTACAAAAAAGCCAAATCAATGTTTTTGAGGTTAAATAAGACTTATGATTATCTCTGCTGTAATATAAGTAGGTTTCTCAGGGCAGTTTGTGCAGTTCTGCAAAACCTGTGTGTCTGTTGAATACTTCAGTGGACACTGCCTGTTATAGTTACGGACTCTTTAGTTTGGGAAATGTAATCCTCAGTAGATCAGCCTGCAGCATATGAGAGCAAGGTGTGTTAGGCTTCAATTTGGAGGAAGCACATAATCTTTCATTCATTTACATGTGCTTGTTCTTAGATTTCCTTTTGCTTTGTAACAGTGCTCTGGAAAACCACACAGTCAAAGGCACTTTGATATTACTGCCCTGGATGCAGTTGATGTCTAGCTAATACCTCTGATTTTTCTTTCTTTTTTTTTTTTCTTTTTAATGGAATCTTATTCCTGTGTACCTCACAGATTCCAAAATAATGTGAAGCTATCAAAACCATCTGCGAAACTCAGAATATTCCCACACTAATAAACCACTGCCCCAACATGACAAATCTGTTTGCTAGCGTGGTATGATACTATAGGAGCGATTTCTGTACTGTCCTGAACACAACCTGCCAGTCGTTAGGAAAGCAGTGTGCTTTGTTCCCACTAGGCAACAAAAGGGATATGGAGAGAAATGAGGTCTATCCTGTGATGTCTATGTTGTCATCCTCATAGTATCACATGAGGAAGAACAACAGTTTTAAAATCATCTATCCCAAACCCTTTATAAGTGTGTCCATATTTTTGATGTTTTTCTGCAAATGGGACACTCATGGAAAGCCTATTACATGTGGGTTTCCATTTAGGCATGAGAGTACTGGAACAAAATGTTCAGTCTTTGAGATGATGCCAATCTACTTTTTAATTTGGATTCTTCGGTATTCTTGAGGGAAGGGTGCAAATGAGGAAGTATTGGGCATCTGAAGGTTTCAGAGGGCCTCTTTCCTTATCCAAAAGAAAAGCATGCTTTGTACTTCCTTCAGAGTCATCCTTTTCCCTGTTTGTCAAAAGGGTAAAGGCTGACTTCTGCCCAAAGATTATTTAAATTAATGCTTGAGTGTGTAAGATGAAAGCATAGAAACATAAAATAGTTAGAGACCTTAAAGATCACCTAGTTCCAACCACCCTGGCGTGGGCAGGGGCATGCCACTAGATCAGGTAACCCAAGGCCCTGTCCACCCTGGCCTTGAACACCCCCAGGGATGGGGCGTCCACAGCTTCCCCTGGCAAATGTAATGTAATGCAAGTAGTTCCTATCACCTAGTGGTGCATGTCCCACTAAATGCAGACTTTCTTGCTGCTTCCTTGAGAAGCAACCAGTTGAGAGTCCTGTGTCATTACCAAGTGTGTGCTTTTGGTGGAAAACTCAAGGGATAGAGGCTGCTTTTTGGCAGATGAACTCAAAATGCTTCAGCATAGGAACTAAGGGTAGTAGTAGGAGATGTTGATACCCTACCATTCAACTTTGGGGAACTCTGTTGCTAACAGAGTGACTGAAACTTGTGTGCTAGCTGTAGCAAACCAGCGTCCTTATGTGAAAACACCTCCTGTACTGATGGCAACATGCTGTGCTATGTGGTAATACTTATAGGCATATAATTGTTCCTAGGAAAAGATTGCTTCAGAAATGCCACTTTTTGGTAAGTAGACCTCTTAATCTGCAGTAAAATAACAACTTGCTTGCTCAATTGTGACCTGTTTTGCAGTGACAGTCTTGCAGCTTGCTGAATCGACAGCTGGGCTTACCACTGTGCTGCCTGTAGCTGAGAGCACACTTCACAAAGGCGTTGGACGAATACATTTGTTTTCCTGTGCTGTTGTTATTTCTCAGCAGGTTTTCAGTTGCTGCTCCCCTACTTTTCAAAGCCTTGAAGTTGTCCAGCCTGCTACTGTTTCAAGTTAGTTTCTAGTGTACCTTTAAACATCCTGAGTGAAGGCTAAACTATTTCAATAATATTTGATGAACTGCGAAAATCAATGAAAAGTTATTAAATAAAGCTGATTGATCTTTCTTGTTTAGCTAAGTGATTTAAATATGTGCCTTTTCTGTTTTAATCAACTGATAAATCTTTAATTATGTAGAAAAACGTATGTTGTTTTTTTGTTTTAAACAGTGAAGGTATATAACTTACCAGACCTTATTCCTAATAAGAATTCACTATTCTGCAGATGAATTATGTGAGTTGGCATAAAAAATCTGTCTAGAAAGGAAAATTATTCATCATTTCCAGATGAGACAGTGCCAGTTGTGACAATTGTTTGGCCAGAAATTGTTATCTTTGAGCTAAATTTTGCTAAACATGCTATGAAATACTCTTGGCTGGTACAAACTATATGACAATG
The DNA here is from genome assembly GCA_013389865.1 of Piaya cayana. Lineage (NCBI taxonomy): Eukaryota > Metazoa > Chordata > Aves > Cuculiformes > Coccyzidae > Piaya > Piaya cayana. Next base: position 43,665 of record WAAB01008126.1, read on the forward strand.
TCTGTGGTGATGGGGGTTTAAACTAGTTCACTTTAAATCCTAGCTAGCAGCAGCTGAAATGCTGCTGAATGACCTTTGACATAGGGACCGATGAATGCCCGAAGTATGATTTCACTTTCACCACGTTCTTTGTCAATCTGAATGCTTGTCAAATCAGATGTGTGTTTAGACCTTTTCACTGAATGTGCTTCGAGGGAAAGAACAAAGCCTGGGGTCAACTTGGCATAATCCCTGCGTTTATTCTATTATAGTGGCTTGTGGGGGATGGAGCAACTATTCTCCATGAGGTGAAAGTGCAAGTAGAGTGTAGGTAGGCCATCCGTCTTTTCTTCCAGATTTTCCCAACAACCTAGCTGGTCTCCATGATTTACTTGCGTTAATGTATGGCTGACTAGGCAAATTACTGGTTGATCCATGTGATCTCCCATTTATTCTACTCATCCCTAGTTTGTAGCTGATGTAAACAAACAAGTATAGCTTCTCTTGGGTCGCATGTGCAGAAGTGCATTTGTGTTGCATAGTGCTCTGTTCTCCCCAGTGGAGATTGGAGGGGAAATAACATGGGTTTTTGTACTACAGGTACTTTGGCTTCAGTGCAAATCTTTTTGTTTTTAAGAGGTGAACAGCTTAATATACTGTAAGGTTCATATATATTTTTTGCTTTTGTAGGCTGTTAGTCATACTCGGGTAAGGAGTGACTAAATCTGTTATTACCCATTCAAATTGCAAAAGCCTCTGTCACTAAGGGAAGAACTATATAGTTCTACTAAATAATTGTTACAGACTTTTTGAAGTATTTTTAGATTTTACTCCTGTGGTAGCTTCACTTCACAATACAGGATTGTTCCTGTGTGGAGCTGGAGTGGTCTGAATCTGTAAACGAGCTATTGTGTGGTAAAGTATAAGTGGGTGGAGGAACTCTGTGACAAAAGGCCTAGTTACCTTTACAGTTTGTTCACTGTACCTCATACACTTTGTTTCAGAAGAAAAGCACTATTCAAAGACTTGAGTATAAGGAGGCAGTCTTTCACACGAGGCTTGTGGATTTTCAGCTTGTGTAGATTTACCCTGTGCCTTCTGAGGCCTTGCCCGAAATGGCTTAACTTATCTATCTGAGCCGTGTACCTCACGGGTGAACACTGCCTCATCTGACTCTTCGACCAGCATTTTCCTCCTTACACATGCATTTGTTTGGGATTTTTCTGTTTAATTTGTAATAAAAGTTTGCAAAGTTGACTTTTAAGTAAAGGAGGCTTGTTAGTTTTTAAGGGCTTCCAAACTAGGAAATAACTTGCCTCGTTACCTTCAGAGATTACAAGCAACATTAAGCAAGAAGGACTTTTCTTTTTTTATTTAATAAACCTTATAGTCATGCTGAAAGCATGAGTGTGCGTTTGTGTTTTTTAAACTAAGCTTTGGAACTTGATGTTCTTCATGTTAGATCTGCAGTTGCCTTTGGCTTTTTCCATGGGTTTCACTGTTTACTTTCTCTTTTCATAGCTTAGTGGGTAAGTGCTTAAAAACCTGTTCATTCTGCTTGAAAACAGATATGCTTCCCCCAGCACCCAATTTTCAGATGTAAAATGCTTTCACACAAAGACTTGCTGATGAGCTGGGTGGGTTTGTTTGTAGGTTTTTTGTTTGTTTGTTTTTCTAGTGAGAGTTATTTTTGTTCACCTATAAAGAGGAAAATGAGTGCTCTGGAGAAAGCTAGGCTCTGCTGTTCCCTCCTAGCCCAGATGAGCCAGGGTGGCTGAAGAATATCAATTGCTCAGCTCCTCTGACTCCTGCTTCCATCACTGGAGCAACTGAAGGAGTCCTCAGCCTCACAAGTCACAGCCCGGCACGTGAGCTGGAACTAACAGGCTTTAACCTAGAAGAGGAATTTTAAGGTGAAGTAGAGGATGGCTGGACTTGGGCTGTGCTATGGAGGCCGTAGCCACTGGCAGAGGGGCAGAGGAGGTATTTGGGGTTAGGAAGTGGTCTGATAGGGTTTCAGTAATGGCTTTCATGCCTTGTCAGCTGCATCCTTTCAAATTTTGCATGTATTTGGGAGACATTTGCAGCTTCCAGTCTGCTTAGTGCTACCAGTAACTCCTCTTGGGGAACCTACTGTTGTCATTATCTCTTGCTGCTCAAGGAATAAGTTTAGTGCTTCTGTTCAGCATTGTCAAGCTCATTTTGTTCTGTATCTCAGACAGCAGCACAGAGTGGGTTTGGGGTTTTTTTGCATATCTGGGTCTTATGTCCTTGTTGCATACTGAATTTAATTGTATAACATTAATGACAGCAAGAATTTGCATCGTAAAACTCCCTTATTTTTGCAGGCTGTAAACTAGTAAGTTATATCTAGAATATTCACCTACATATATATGCCACATCATTTACTGTTCCACAGTATAGCAAAATTGAACAATTCCACCATAGTTGGATGAAACTGTTACCTGTTTTTCAGAGCTGCTTATGAGCTCTCATCTACTGATCTTGGGTGCTTGTAAATAATACCAGAAAATCCTTTGCTTCTGTTAAGCAGAACTGAAAGGCAACAGTCAAATGCCTACTTTGCAATATTGAGGGTTTTTTAATTGGTAAATCAAACCTACCTTTCTTAAAATGCTACTTATGCCATTATATAATGGCAGCTTTTCTTGTTTCTGCCCGCCTCCTTTTCTGTCAGGCAATGAAACTACATGCTGTGTAAGAACTTTTCTTTATGTTTGGTTTTTTTAAGGCTGAAACAGACTTGAAAGATGTTAAGGGAGATTTTCTAGTAGCTAATGCTCCCGTGGCTAGTCTGTTGGCTGCCAAATCTAGTATGTTGTGGAGGTGGGATTTGGAGAAGCAGTCTTACCAGCTGTGACATAAAGGCAGAACTGGAGGAGCAAAGCTGAAGTAAACGATCCTACTGCTTCATACCTAGTTGCAAGGCAGTGCTTCCCTATTTGCTCTTAGGGTGTTCCAAGAAGACCAGAATTTCTGTTGTTGTTCTGCCAGCCTCGAGTGGGAAGACATGCAACAGAGAGAAGCAGCTAGGGAGTAAATAAGTGGCAGAGCAGGGAACAGCCAGTCAAATGTGCTATTAAACAGCATTTCTTTTAAGTGATACAGATAGTAAGGAAGTAACCGTGCCCTTATTTTTAGAATGTAGGCAGTGCTAAGCATGTGTTACAGAACAAGCAAAACAGTCTGTGTGCTGCTGGTCTAAATTTCACATTGAATCACAAATGCAATTTAGTTTGAAGAGGCAGCTATGTGCTTCAGTAATACCAACAGCTGACAATTCAGGAACATAAAGTTAACACTTAAGACATAAGTCTGATCTTATATGTTTTTTACTATCCTAAACACAGGTGCCTGGAGGAATAAATGAGTTCTAATGTGCCTTAAATGCTGACTAATTTGGAATAGTTTAGACTCTAAAGGCACAGGCAGAAGTGCACTCAAGCTGTGGTTCCTGGCTGAATAACTGACCAGAAGCCTGCTATGTGGAGGTCCTTCAGCTCATCTGCCCCTGCAACTTGCCACACTGCAGAATCATCTTACTAATTTGGAAAGCCCACATTCTGAGGCCTGGAGCCTGCTGACTTGAAGCATTCCTTCAGTCTGTACCAAAATCTGCATTCACAGTAAATCATCATGGCCTGCTATAGTTTTGAGATCTTGAAGAATCTAAGTGTTTTGAACATGCAAATGGCCTAATCTTAAAATGTGAAAGAGTGGTTCTGGCCCCAAGTTTCCCTCTGTCTAGGGACAGTGGACTTAAACCAGTTAGCATGTCTGGTTACTGGCAACTCCAAGTTTTTTGTTCTTTTACCTTTAATTAAATGTTGTAACTTGGTTATGTTGTAGAAAACTTCCATTGCAAAAGGGAAACTAGGAGCACCTCAGTTGTTCATTTAAAACTGCCTTCGATCCTATTTAAGTAGGAACTACTAAAGACTCTAATGAGCTAACAGCTCAGCACCTTTGGTATTGAGGAATTGGTTTCTGGGGTTTCTATTTGTCTTTTTTTTCTCAGAGTCAATATTGTCCCAGTAGTTAAGAGGGATTATAGGGCAATTAAAATAATTATGAGTTTATGTGCTCAGACAAAATAACAGAAAGGTTCGATGAAGTGTTAGATGAAGGAAATAAAGGCCCATTAAGCAAAGGTTCAGGGAAAGCATTTGGTTTGGTCATCATGATGAAATATTATTAGAAGTGTGGAAATGACAGGTTTTGTGACACTTCAAGAAGGTGGAATAATGCAGAACCAATGCCATGTTAGTTACAGCAATATTTCATTCAGATCTTGTAACTTCTGCTTGAATCTCTGCTTCTTCATCCTGGCCCTGGATTGAAAATAATCCCTGGTCAAGCTGGCAGGTAACCCAAAGGAGAAAGAAATGTTGAATTGTAGAGAGAGGTGGCAGTCATCTTCCACTGTGTCAAATCCTGGTCACCAAGAAGCTGGATGGATCCCTCACTATAGGACAACCGTTGGCATCTTAAGGGTCGAGAGCATAAATCCATGCTTTTTTTTTCTTCTGTCTATTTCTGTAACTGTGATATTGAGGAACTGAGAGAGAGAAGGATATTAAGCTGCATAGTTGTTGAACACATCGTCCCAGTGTAATTCTGTAGAGAAGCAATAGATGCAGTCCTTGGCTCTGTCAACAAATGAATCCATTGAAGATGTAGGATGCAGAGATTATGCTCTGTATTTATTTTATCTCTTCACTGGGTGTCATGGTTTGATTTTGGCCCCTTTAAGAATAGCCAGGTTGTGGCTGAGGAAAAAAAAAACTACAATTCCCAAGTATTCCATGCAACCTTTTCTATGTAAATCAGGGTGTATTGTGGGGGTCGGACGCTTCCTCTTCCGCCTCCCTCTTGCCATCTTATCTTCGGTCCGGTCGGGAGCGGCATAGNCCACTGGGACAGATTAAGAACAAGTGGTCAATTTACAGCAATTCAGGGAAATGATACTTTGTTGTCACATTGTAGTGTCTCAGCATGACCTAGCTCAAATTCTCATGGTGTCTATGGTGTAGGTTTTTTCTTTTTTCAAAGAATTGATTATTTTCTTTTGCTCAACCTTTATTTGTTTAGTTTTATAGTTTCTAAGCCCATTGCTGTATACACATATATAGCAGCTGGTGGAAAATGTGGCACAACTATAATACTTACTTATTAAAAAGCTAAATTCTTGTCAGCCTTTCCCTGTTCACATGGTTCATGAAAGAGGGATATTTTTCCTGACCAGTTCTGTGCTGGAAATCAGTCAGATGTGTTACTATTTTTGAAGACAACTTTTGTAGGACAGAATCTCTCCTTCCTTAAGTCTGTCTAGAAACCATTTGCTTTTCATGCAGACTGAAGCTTGTATGGAACATAGTTCCGGAATTCAACTCATGCTCTATTAGCAGACTTTCTTACTATATTGGCTCGTATTTTGTCATTAGAATCCTTGTTTGGAAAATGTTTTTTTTTTAAAGGACCATTCTCCCAGCATTTGCTTATGGCATGTGTATGTTTGCTCTATCAGCATGCCTATGTATTTTAGCTCTATAAACTCCAGGGCTGGCTCACAGATTTGAGCACCTAAATTTAGATGCCAGGGTGTGAGCTCATTGCCTGTGCTCGCATTGTAGTCTGCAGATACCTAGCCAGTGGACCTGAAGAACTATTCAGTTGTTAAAACTGATCATAGTAAGAACTGAGGTAGTTGATGTATTCCTAAATCTGTTTTGTTTTCTATGAGGTGTATTGCACCCTAATGCTGGTTTTATCAGTTGTAGAACTGTGTGGTGTTCTTTTTTCTATTGTAGTTCCCCTTCTGAGTTCTCTCCTGTGTTACTTTTCTTTTGAAAATAATAATGGTGGTTGAAGTTCCTGAGTGCTGAATGCTACGTTTTGAAGATAATGCCTGTCTCGAAGCTTTATCTAGAAGTCTCAAGTATCTTCCAGTTCTCTGGGACTCAGTCTGGTATCTCCCCTCAGCTGGGAAGCAGGCATCTTGCTTTCCCCCTGCCCTACGCATCTCCCTTCAGAACATTTTGGTGTTGAGCTGTAGCTGCACCCACCTGAGGTTTCTTTTCTCTCATACTGGAAAACAGATGAGCTTTTTACAATCAGTATGCCATCTTGAAGTCGTGCTAGGAAACAGCAATGAACTCCTGTTTTCTCTTATTCAGTTATGTGTGTGATCAGAGTTGGTCACAACTAGGTTTTTAACTTAAAATGTTAATTTCTGTTGATTACTTAAATAGTGATCTTGTACTGAAATGAAGATCACAAGTGAACCTCTTGTGTGATGCATTCGAGTGGGGAGGTTTGGTAATGTGAAAAGCTACTTTGATGTGTGAGATGTCACTATGGAGAACTAAGATCATATGTATTTTTAATAGCAGTGATTTTTTTTCAGTGCAATGGGCATGAGTTCAGTGTGGTTAGATTAATTGCTAGTTGTTTCAGATTAGAGAAGAGTCAATTTTGAGTAGCTTGGACATGATAGTCTTTTCTTACTCCCTTGTACGTTTTTCCTGTTGTAGTAATACTTCCTTTTTAAGGTTTCTTCGTAGTGAGACAGTGTGTCTGTGAATATACAGACAGCTTGGAATTGATGTGTCCTCCATATTGAGAGTGCTTGCTAGCCACAGGATACATTCTGCACTTAATTAGTGAAGTGGTTGAGGAGGCGGACAGAGACAAGAACCTGAAGAATGGTGCTTAAAGCAAATAGATGGCTTTAGTTAGGTCTCCCATATTGTGCAAAGCTCTAGCTGAAATTCCTCCATCTTTTAATGTTCATACTGTACTGTCGAGGAGCTCGTCCAAGGAGCTCGAGGAGCTCTATGTGTGTGAATTTTCTCCCCC
>WAAB01008129.1:0-12277 GCA_013389865.1 Piaya cayana
ATTCTGTGATTCTGTGACAATTAAATTAGTCTTTAGCAAAGCAACCATAGGAAATTATGAACATTTATATGGCCAAAAGGAGTTCTTGGTGAATATTTCATGGGTTTTTTTGCAATACTGCAATGGCTGTCCTTTCAGTAAAAGTATTTCACCAGAACTTGTTGCACCAGTGAAATAAAAGTATGATCGAAAGAACCCTAAGTTACAGACTCTCACTTCAATCACAATTTTGATGTGATTTTGCCCTTGTATTTTTATTTTAAAAGTCAAAAGTTTCATAAGTGAACTTGCACAATGAGTAACAATAAAGTAAAATCCACATCCTGTGGGTATAGAGACAGTTCTCCTTGCCTAGGGAGGCAAGTATCTTTCTTTACTCGAACTTGGTCAGAAAGACAAATTCAGACAAAGACTTTTAAAGGTGAGTAGTAACCTTAGATCTTCTATTCTGGCCTTGAGTACAGCTGAGCACAGGAAAGCACATACACACACAAGTATACCTTAAAAATTCATATATTACTTCAACAGTTTTCCAAAAGCTGTCTGGCTGGAACAAAGAGCAAGAAGCATCATCTACCTGCTCAGGCTATCTATGAAATGTAAATAGTATTTTGCTATTCCTGTCTTATATATAGTAAGTGCACTGTTCATATACGCATGCTTATTTCCCACATAACTTCCCAGAATACATGCACCTGGAATGTATATGTCAATTGATTCACATTTTCCAGGCTGACTGATTCACAGCTTCAAAACCAAAAAATGGCTATATTGGTCATCAAAATCTCAGTTATTCACCCCTTATGTATGAAAGCGAGAAAAGAAACTTGTGCTTCCTTCTAAAAGATGTCTAGCCCATATTTATTCTACCAAACTAGTCAGGGTTTAGGGACGAATAGAAGAGGACCAGCAGAATAAGGATGTATTTTCTTCATTCTACCATAATTCTTTAAAAAGAATTAATTGTTTATACTTGTTTTAAGGCACAGTCAAGATTTTATTTCTTCTGCATATCAGCAGGGAACCCAACCAATCTGAAATTTCTGTCCATCTGTAAAGGTAGATACTGATACCTTATGCAAGGGAATACAACCAGGCATAAGTAATTCAGAGTTCTGGCAGCTCCATGCAACTCACTGATGCAAGTGATCAATCAACAGACTAGAGGTGGTGCTATCATGGACCTTCTACTCACAAACAAGAAAGCAATCATTGAAGACGCAAAGATCAAGGACAGCTTTGACTGCAGTGACCATAAGACTGTGATGCTTAAGGTCCTAAGAGAATTCAACAACACAGGATCACAACTATGGACTTCTGAATTGCTGAGTTTGGCCTTTTCAGGTTTTCCCAGGAATCCACTGGAGCTGGTAGGAGGCTGGAAGTACCCACAGGAGGGAGAATTGAGATAGGGAGCACCTTAAATCAGTTAAACATGCAGAAGCCTGTGGGACCAGAGAGCAAAAAGGCAAACATTGCACCTGCCTCCAAGAAAAATGAGAAGAGGATGGATGCAGGCAACCTACAGGCCATTTGGCCTCACAACAGTTCCTGGAAGAGAAATAAGCAATTGTTTGAATCAATTTCTCAACGCATGAAGGACAAGGCAGAAACTGTGAAGAGCCAACATGGGTTTGCTGAGGTCAAATTCCTCCCAACCAACATGATTGCTTTTGGTGATGAGGTAACCAGAACTGTGAATAAGGAGAGGGCAGTATATGCTGCATATGACAATTTTAGCAAAATCTTTAGCATAATCTCTTCTCACCAGACTGGTAACATAAGGGGGTGGATAGGAGGATAGTAAAGTAAGTGGGAAATTGCCTGGAGTGCTGGACTGAGAAAACTACAGTCGCTGATGAAAACAGCAGCTCTGCAGAAATGTCCTGGGGCACTGGGAGGGCAGCAAGATGCCAGGAGGCAGCAATGTTGCTGGACAGCAAAGCTGGTGCAGGCTCACACACAGGTTTCTGTCACCATGGGTGCAGCAGCAGGGTCAGGCACTGCCCTGCTGCTCAGCACTGATGAGGCCACACCAAGAATGCAGGACTCCTGGCACAGGAAAGATCTTGATGTACAGCAGCAAGTCCAGTGGAGGGTCCCTGTAACAGTCAGGGCTGGAGCCTGGGATATATGAGGGGAGGTGGAGGGTGCTGGCCTGGCTCATCATGGGGGACAGGAGGGTAAGGGGAGACCTCACTGCTCTCTGCAGCTGCCTAATGGGAAAAGACAAAGCCTTCTTGCAGATGCATGTTGGAACATAGGAAAACTTGATAAGAAAAACAAAAAACACAGTAATGGTTGCTAAATAATGTAGGTTGTCCAGAGAGGTTGTAGAATGATCCCACAGTAGAGATCTTTAAGAATCAAACAGGCAGCTCCCTGAATGAACCCTGCTTGGAGCAGAGGCTGAGTCTAGGTGATCTCCAGTTGTCCCAGCTGCCCTGAGTTGTTCTAGGTGATTCAGTGGTTCTGCATATTTGGGTTACATGCATTCAGACAGAAAGCATATGTACATTCTTCACTGCAGTGCCCTTTTTTTGTCATTAAATTTTATTATGGTTCATGTTTTTCATGGTTTTACAAGGCAGATCTAATTTGCACTTGTCAGACTTCCCTTGAATATATTGTGAAGCTGTCTTGTAATCATATGTATACAATTCTTTATAATTTAAACCACAAGATCTTTCTAATAATATGATCCTTTCATCAACTGGACCTCAAGTTACCCTCTTGGCAGATTGTCCATAGCCACAAGCCACTGAATCATTAAAAGAGTTCAGATCATTTCTTCCTTTCAGTGAGGAAGGAGAGACTGGGAGATAAATCAGTGACATGCAAGTGTGTCTGAAAAAAAACCAAAACAGGAAAGGTTTGTCATAGTGTTACATTCACAGAGACGTTATGCAATTAACTAAAATGTAATATCTGCCACAGAAGATTACTTTTCTCATTGCAGTATAACAAAAATTTACCCTGTAGGATGTAGTCCCAAATCTAGTGAATTTAATGGGATGACTGCATTAAAAATTAACAATCTTGATATATTCTAGTCCATTTTTTTCTGCATTTTTTCAACTTGTAGATAATACTTTGTTCTTAAAAAAAATAAGAAATTGCTTCCTGACTGAACCTTAAGATGTGAGAGTTCTTAATTGTTAATGAATCCAAAGTGATGAAATTGTAATGTTTTATTACTGGAAAACCTGTCTATGCTAATTTAGTTGTGAAAATCAAAAGTGGGAGACAGGGATGGCTTACAGTGATGGTAATTTAAAAATCCGGTAACTTTTGTTTCTCATTCAAATAGCACAGATGGGAGAGAGAGGTAGCATCATTTCCTACAAATCATTTATCCAAAAAATGCCGAGTTTACAGATACTTTGAAATGTTACCATGTGAATAATATTCCTGTGTACGTATTCTTAGTTTATGGGCACTTGCCATATGGCANCAGTGCATGTGCTTGTGTCAGTCTCTCCTCTCTGAATTCTCCTCTTAATTAATCTCTTAGTTCACATTATAACCTCTTTGGTATATTCTCCTAGTGAACGAAGTGAGTTCTCAGGGTTGCAACATCCTAAGCTGACAACACAGGCTTTACTTTCCTTTGCCCTTATTAGAGAGTGCTAATGTAATTGTAGCTGAGGATTTACAGTTCTCCAGCTTTCTTGGCTAAGGGTCTCTTGAAAGCTTTCCAAAGCTGACCTTGCAAAAGATTGTTTTCTTTTAATGCACTCTGCTTTAGAAGAGAGCTTACCTGTTTTCTCTGCCTAATGCAGATACTATTAAAAGGAGTTTCCATGGATACTGACATCAGTGGGAAATGAAAGAGGACTGTCCTCTTTTCTGACCCACTGGAGTTCCTCACTGTTGCTATGGCAAACCTTACAGATATCACTGGTATTGTTTTGCATAATCTGATTTAAAATCTTCAGTCTGGGCAAAATTATTCCATAGGGATGGCTAAATATTTCTAGGTAGAACAAGTCAAAATTGGTGATAATTACTCTTGGTGTTATAGATCCTTTATTTTATTCATTGTAATTTTTTTGAACAGGAAAGCTTTTAGGAATATTCCTGCATTTCATCAAAATTTTCATTAAAAAAATCAAACACTCCTTCCCTACTTTCCCCAAAATACATTAATACAAAATACAATACAATCCCTGTAAGACCCACAAACCTTTCAAGTGGCATAGATGGGACTCCTCTAGTAGTTAAGATTTATTGCCAGGATCCCAACACGTGGAGATGTATATAGGGTAATCTGCTAGAAAGAGGAAACTGAAAATCACTAGAAGAAATAACTGTAAGGGCATACCAGTCAAAGAAAGGACCTGACCTCCCCAGTAAGGCATTATTTTATCATTTTATGTCACCTCCATTAGTCTGCTTGTTTGAATCCTCTGTGTGTATGTTTTATCGCTTTATTTCCCTTCCTGGTCATAAAGGGCACTTTTATTGTTTAGTAAGCAGAATCAGGGTGACTGCAGTTTACACAGTCAATAGCAGTCAAACACTAAGGTCAGTGTCTATCACATCTTGGAAAAATTGGGGTTAGACCAGGTGAAATTATCATTCCATTTTGGTTTTATGGCTCTAATAGAAAGGCACAGAGTCTCTGACCTCTGCTGACACTCCTGTCTTGCTCTAATAGCAATGTATAACCTTTGACACACAATTAAAACAGGAAATAAGGCAAATAAGAGGTCAGTATGTATCTTTGGCCATTCTGAGACTTTAGAAAAAAGGTCCAAGGAGGTTTTCAGTAAGGGAGGAAGGGGAAAGAGGGTAGGAGAGAGAGCAAGAGTGAAAAGGGAAAGTAGGGAGAAAAGGAGGAAATGGAGGGGGAACACAGAAGACGGAAGGAAAGAGGAAAAGGGGAAGGGAAAAGGGAAGGCAAAGAGGGAAGAAAAGGGGAAGACAAAAGGAAGGCCTTACACATTTGTATGTTAGGTGACCTTAAGTCCTTAAGTGCATGAAAGTATCCTGCTGCATAGCAATTCACACACTGTCTTTCTACTTAAAGCACAGTTCTGTCTTCCTGGCTGGCTAAGTCATTCAAGGTGGACACTTTTGGCTTTAAAATTTAATATGCAGTCCTTTGCTTCAACTAAATTTGCCATCTAAATTAAAAATAAATTACTTATTTCCATCTGGGCTTATGTGTGAGGGAGAAGCAGGAAAAGTCACCTGAGTTTGAAAGCTAGCCCCAGGTAACATTGCAAACAATGTGGGATCAGCTAAGATAAATTATTTGGAGATCAGCTGGAAATTTGTCACTGGATCTCAGAGAAAAGGATCCCATATTACTTGCTGTTACTAGAGGGGACAGGTTTTTCCTATGAATTAATACGTGTTAACTATCCCCAGTCTAATTCTCGATTTCTGTTCTGGGTTGCACACTTCTAGAGATTTGTAAGGCTTTGTGAATATATAGCAAACACTTTTATTTGCAAACAACAGAGTGCAGCTTCAGTAATCTCAACATCAAGTCATCAGATTCTGGCTGAGTTGCAGTGGCAGTTTCAGAAAGCTATTAAATCTTGATTGAAATAAATCAACTAAAGAACTACCTGGAATGACTCTAACTAAACTTTTTTTACAGGGTTAATAGTCCTTGCTATTAGAAAATGCATGCTTATTCCCAATTTGCACTTTTCTAGCTTCAGTTTTTAATTGCTGAACTGACATTTTCCAGTAAATTATTTTTCAGTATGCTGAACAAAAGCCAAAAGAAAAAAAAAGTTTGAGAAAAGTAAAAATATTTACTTTCCCTTAACAACTACTTAAATTTACAACAGTTAAATTAGTTTTCAGATGTTTTAGAGATTTCTTAGAAGCTGTTCAACAGTAAAATGTACATGTTTCAGAACTAAATTGCCATCATATTTTGCAACAAAGAAAAGCAAATTGAAACAATAATTTTATTTTTTAGAAAGGAGATGAGGTTACATTGAAAGCAGTTAACTGTTCAGGAAACTTGTTTAGGTGAAATATTTTTTTTCCACTATCCAACAATACTATAACTTCTTTCCTCATCATGTTTTTTCAGTGTGCAATCAAAGTTGTACAGTGCCTTAAATTTGTTCCTTTCTTTAACCAGAGCAGCAAAGCTCTAGAAGTATAACAAAGACTATTTAAAATCTGTTAAAAACTTCGTCTTTGGATTTGCAGCATCATCATATAATAGTTATGACTTACTGTAGGCAAACAGACCAATGTGGCAAGTTTAAGTTAGGGTTTTCTTTAACCTAACCAGAAACTAAGGGAAAAATCCTCCTACAATTAGAATAAATTGTAACTGAATTTATCTTCATCCTGGTTTTTGAATTCCCATTAGAATTTTGCAAAAGCACCCAGATAGGATCATGTAATGAATTTTGCCCAGAATTATGTTTTGGCCTGGATTACATCTTGGCCTGGAATTATATTCAGGGACTCCAATGCCTTTCTACATATCTTCTGGCAAACAAGAACTAATTCTATGTTTGGGTAATTAAAGAAAAGCGTCAAGAACATTGTCCTGTTTGGCCTCTAAAATCCATAATGTCTCAATTCTGGAACACACCTTAAGGTAGGACATTTCCATAAATCCATATCAGATTTCAAGCACACAGTTAAGTACATCTCCAGCTCTTCAGGAATTAATGCATTCATTCCTGGGGTGTCTTAAAAAAAAAAAAAAAAAAGTACCTATAAGTACCTATTCTATTGCATAAAGCTGATGTCTTCTTTGGAGACTGAAATAGTTTTAAAAAAATGTAGTTACAGGCTTGTATATAGTTGGTGTAAAGGGTCACATAAGTGAAGAAGATTTAGTTCAGTGACATTTATCATTAATTTCCTAAACTTCCTGTGTTACAGGAAACTTTTTGTTGTGAAGGATCCTGATCAAGGAAGTAGGGCCACAGGTTCCAGTAACATCAACAAAGGTCAATATAAATTATGTTCCAGCCAGTTCAGTTTAAGGTTTAATGGTCTGCAACTTTTTGAATATTTCTTTCTTGTTCTTCCTCTTTTTTATTTTTCCTCCTTTTTTCCCCCAAGAGAGTCTCTGGTCCCTAGAACTCTCTCGTTCTGTGTAAGGCTGACTAGTTAATAGCAAATGATAAGAGTTTTGAGTGTGATTGCCACCACAAACTGATGAAAGGAGTGAAACATAGTTGCTAGATTAAAGCAGATAGTGATAGCTCACATGTTTCATTTGTCAGAAACCCTTCTGCTACTACTACGAAACACTGGAATGGACCTCTGAGCTTCGCAATGAAAAAAGAAAGAGTTCTCATTCTCATTTTTGGTGAAGCAGTAAGATCTGCTTCGCAATGGCTTTCTACTTGAACAGAGATAAAGGGCAAAACAGAGAAGAAAAGCCCACTGACTGTGTTTTGGAGACCACAAGAAAGTAAAGCCAAGATCTGTGTTTTTTTTTTTTTAAAAAANTACAGCATACTATTTCATAACTCAGAAGCTACTGGATTCCAATGTAGAGAGGAGGTTTGAGTAATTTTAGTATCAAGGAAGTTCATCCATCTGTTTTTTCAGAACATACTAATAAGATAATTTGACTGTAGGAGTGTTATAGCATGAACACTATCTAAGCACTTCAGAACTGCACATATGCAGTTGTCATTCAATAATTTTCCAGATAGATTTTGAAATCATATAGGAAATTCAGACATTTACTGTCTGTTGATTTTAAAAGGAGAATTATCCTTCATACCATTCAGCCATAGCTCAGGATATCTATGGTGATGTAAAATCTTAAATAAAAGATTTCACATTCCTTTTGCTTCACTTTATTTGATTCATATATACTTTACTTATATATATATGTATATATAACACACTTGTAAAGAAATGTTAGTTCTACAAAAAGCAGTCTTGGATTTCACAGACTTCCCTAAAAGCAGGATTTCACTTACAATCCCCATCCTAAGACAAGATCATGCAGTATAGAATTCTAGTGGTAAGACAAGACTCTTCAGGATTACCCTTTATCTTGGGTCACTGATGAAGCTAATCTTTATTTACTGATAATTTTAAAATAAACCTGAGGTATGATGTTCACACTAAAAAAAAAAAAGAACAAAGAAAGAACTGCTATATTTCAGTTTCTAGAATTAATTAAAAGATAATATTCACAGAGGAATAGGCCAGTGACACTAATAATTATCACTTGAGATTACCCAGTTGAAAAGGTCAATTAAGGAACAATCTATAGCTAATGAGAATTCTTAATTGATGATTTTTCATGCTTTTGGATTAATCTTGTATTTTATCCTTAGCTCATCGCACATACAAAACCATTTAATCTGCTGCTTAGTGCCCTCTGAACAGGAGATGTCTCACACAGGGAATAGGTTTTGAAGAGTAAAAGCATGTTTGGCTATAGAGGAACCATGCATTATTATTTAGCTGGAATTGCAGAGAGGATGGGGAATAAAGAAGTCTAAGAACTTGCTTCTCTTCTTAGTTACATCTGAAAATTAGGACTAAGTTCCATGACACCTATGTGGCGTTGCACTAGAAAGTACATATCAGTGAAAAAAGCACAGCCCAAGGACTCCACTCATCATGTCTATGTATAGCATACAATTCTCTCTTGTTTTTATGATACAAACAGATTTCAACTCTAAGGAGTCCGGGACCTGATGAGAAGCATCACAGAGTCCTGAAGGAATTGGCTGATGTAGTTGCCAAGACGCTGTCCGTGATATTTGAAAAGTCATGGCCATCCATGGCATGTGGATGATCCATCCCTGGAAGTATTAAAGGACATGTCAAGTGGGGCCTTTGAGCAGCCTGATACAGTGGAATATATCCCTGCCCAAGGCAGGGGGATTGGAATTAGATGACCTTTAAAGTCCTTTCCAACTCAAACCATTCTATGATTCTATGACATTGGACTACTTGACCAGCAGGGCACAGTGCTGACTCATATTCAGCCAGCTGTTAACCCCAAAGTCCTCCTCTACCGGGCAGCTTTCTAGCCACACCTTCCTGAACCTGTAGCTCTGCATGAAGTTGGTGTGTCTCAAGTGCAGGGACTCAGCACCTGATCTTATTGAACCTCATCCCATTGGCTTCAGCCCACTGATCCAGCTTGTTCAGATCCCTCTTTAGTGCCTCCCTACCCTCAAGTAGATTGACCCTCCTTCCCAGCTTAGTGTCATCTGAGAACTTAGTAAGGGTACTCTCAATCCTTTCATCCAGATCATTGATAAAGATATTGAACAGAACTGGAACAAACACTGAGCCCTGGGGAACACCACTTGTGACTGGCCTCCAACTGGATTTAACACTATTCACTGCCACCTTTTGGGCCTGGCCATCCAGCTAGGTTTACACAGCACAGGGAATGCCTTTCCAGGTCAACAAAAACCAGTTTCTCAAGCACAATAGTGTGAGAAATACTGTCAAGGGCTTTACTAAAGTCCAGGTACACTATTTCCACAGCCTTTACCTCATCTACTAAGCAGATCACCTTGTCATAGAAGGTTGTCAGTTTGGCAGCACCTGCCTTTCATAAACCCATGTTGATTGGGCCTGACCGCCTGTTTGTCTTATGTGTGCTGTGTGATAGCACTCAAGATGACCTTCATGACTTCAAGATGAGTCCATGACTTTCCCTGGCACCAAAGTCAGACTGACAGGCTTGTAGTTCCTTTGATCCTTCCTCCGACACTTCTTGTAAATGGGTGTAACATTTGCCAACCTCCAGTCAACTGAACTTACCCAGTCATCCAGTACTGCTGGTAGATGATGGAAATGACTTTGTTGAGCACCTTCGCCAGTATCTTTAATAACCTTTGGTGGATCCCATCCAGCCCCATAAACTTGTGAATGTCTGCTTGGCTGAACAGATCTCTAACCTCCTCCCCTTGGATCACTGGAGCTTTGNATGACTTCAAGATGAGTCCATGACTTTCCCTGGCACCAAAGTCAGACTGACAGGCTTGTAGTTCCTTTGATCCTTCCTCCGACACTTCTTGTAAATGGGTGTAACATTTGCCAACCTCCAGTCAACTGAACTTACCCAGTCATCCAGTACTGCTGGTAGATGATGGAAATGACTTTGTTGAGCACCTTCGCCAGTATCTTTAATAACCTTTGGTGGATCCCATCCAGCCCCATAAACTTGTGAATGTCTGCTTGGCTGAACAGATCTCTAACCTCCTCCCCTTGGATCACTGGAGCTTTGTTCTGCGTTGTGTGGCCAGGATTTCTTTCTTGAAGAGAGTCCAGTCCCCTTGGGCTCCTTTACCCTTTCGGATTGCCTCCCAAGGAACTTATCAACCAGCCCTCCAAAAAGTCCTAAGTCTGACCTCTGGAAGTCCAAGGTGGCCATTCTGCTGACCCTTCTCCTTCCTTCTCCAAGAACTGAGAATTGTACCATCTCATGATGATTGTGCCATAGGTGCCCTTTAACCATCACATCTCCTGCAAGAAATTCTCCATTCACAAATAACAGGTCCAGCAGGTCACCTTCCGTAGGTTGTTCCCTCATCAGTTATGTTAAGAAGTTTTCTTCCATGCACTCCAGCAACCTCCTGGACTGTTTCCTTTTTGCTATACTTCTAGCTGACATCTGATGAGTTGAAGTCTCCCACGAGAACAAGCACTAGAGATCGTGAGACATCTCTCAGTTGCTTCTAGGATATATCATCAGTCTCTTCCTCTGCTTTCTGGATGACTTCAAGGAAAAACAATGGACTTGAATCCAAAAGTCAGTCTTGCACAGCGCTTTCTGCTCTGTTTAGGAGTTTAGGAGACTCTGCATCTTCAGAGATCAAGGTCTTCTTCCAGAGAAGCAACAGAAGTGAAGACTTCTTGAAAGAACTTTGGTTTTCAAGACTGTCTTCTCATTTAATCTAAGACACCATGTCATATCCAAGAGGGATATAATGCCAGTAGATAATGCCTCATGACCTTCTCAAAATTAATGACTGTATTGGCTAGACAGAGAGGCAAATCAAGACTAAGATTTAAAAGAGCACATAGATCATTGGCTGTTTCACCAGAAGGCAGGCTGTCTCCTTACAGCAGATGTATTGCCAGTCTCCAGGAATGCAAAGCACTTATCAGCTGGTATCTTCTACTGTGCTTTCTCCATCTTTCCCTTTCCCTATCTACACAGGGTTTTATGTTTTCATATTAGAGCAAAGCTGAATGTTTAAGATCTGCTCTGATGCTATTTTTTCCCATGATAGCTTCACGGTGTTATGATTAAAAGTCTCTACAAGAATGACAGATCCAAAATCACTATTCATTTTTTAATTACCACAATAATCCCTGGAATCAATATATTCTGTGCGCTGTCTCTCAGTCAGATCAAGTCAAGAGAGACTAAAAGAAAACACAGTACCGACAGTGCATTTTTTTAAATCTTTATCTATTTTTCATTCAAATGCACTTACCTTATATGCTGCATTGCGAGAGAATTAAAAAGGCCTCCCTGCTTGCTTCTTTCTGTTGGATATAGTGATGCTTAGCTGAAGTTATTAATCTCAAAGTGCCAGCACAACAATATGCTTCTATTCTCTGCAGCACACACCTGAGGGGTGGTAGCACTCTGAAGATCTTTCCAAGTCTTGGCTGAAGACAGCAAAGGTAATGAAGGAGTTGTCTTTACCATGACTTGGTGTGAACTAGCTCAGGTAGTAAAGCCAACATAAGAAATAGTTGAAGTTTCATTGCTAACTCTTGATAGTTAATTACACTAGAGTATTTTTATATCTACATGTTGTATCTCGACAAGGGATAATTCTCAGCACCATTATCTTATTTATATCAAAATAAAAGCATGTAGAGTAGCAGGTGATACGCCAAATAAATAACAGTGGAGGCAGAGGGCAAAAGGAGCTATATAATAGCTCAATTCCTAATCAGAAACCTTGAAACAGAAATCTCCATTAGCAATATTGAGCTCCCAGGAGGAATCTTTCAGTGCACACAATACACAGTGGAAAGACAAAAGCCTGAAAACTTGATTACTTTAAGCAGGCTCTTCTTGTAAGACCAACAACGACCTGCAAAGGCACTTCCGTATGGATACTGTCCATTGGGAGGAAAAATGAAAAGAATGCGCATGTTCCTTTTCAAGTGTAGCACAAGTCTGCCTCTGGTTTACAACATGGTTGGTTTAGTGAGTCTGGTTTCAGCAACAAATACTTGAGATACTATACAAATTTGCACAAGTGACAGTGAGAGTTCTGACTCTAGTGCTGATGAAGATCTGGAGGAAAGAGACCTGGAGGAGAGAGACCTGGGG
>WAAB01008130.1:0-11304 GCA_013389865.1 Piaya cayana
GGGGAACCCGAGGCTGGTCCAGAGACTGAGCTCCGTGCACTCGGCAGAGAAATGAGAGGAGAGAAAATCCTGGAGGAACAGGCTGTTCAGCACCCACTGCCCAGGCCAGAAGAAGGCATCCTGCCATACGGAGGCTGCTCTTCCATGCGGGGATCAAGCACCTTTCCTTTCTCGGGGGCTGCAAAGCCTCCGACAGTCCCCAAAAGCCTGGCAGCATCCCCGCGGCACAAGCTCAGCACAGCTCTGGGAGGCCCACACAAGGGTCCCTGGACAAAAAAACCCCAACCTCTGAGCAGAACTCTCTTTTTTTGCAGAAAATAATGGCAAGAATGAGTAATTCATTACTGCCCTCCTTTGTGCCAAACAAACAGGCACTACCCTGTGGCTCTCCCCAATAGGCTTGGGCAGCCTTGGCTTTGAACCAAGTGCAGCACTGGAAAATTCAGCTTTTGCTCCATCCCAGCACCCTGCCAGGGGCTCAGGAATGTGTTTACTAGCCCTAAGCTGGGCCAGCTTTGGAACGACCTGAAACACATCAAACCACGGAGCTGTAAAGCAGCAGCTGTGATTGATTAATCACAGTAGTGAAGCTGAAGGGTTTGATCATTTTCAAAAAGCTCTTTACCATCTTATTCTCCAAAGAAGGAGAGGTTACCGCAGCCACAGAACAAAGCAGAGCACAAACCAGGGCTGCTTCCATCCAAGAGAGGCTCTGGACAGGTTGCGCTGCCTCATCCAGTGCCTCTGGCAAGCAGATCAAGGCAGACGAGTGAAGTTGCCAAGATGCTGCCAGCTCAGAAGGAAAAGATCTGAGTGACATCTCAGGGTGGGTTCTTGAGATGCACACTTGCCACCTGCACGGGGGGATCACTCACCAGCACACGCACAGCCAGATCCTGCACAGCCTGCCAGCCCTCGGTGGCTCTTTACACACTGAGCATTGCATGAGTCAGCAAGGGCATCTTTCCCTGCTTGGAGCAGCCTGGTTAGACCAGGTCCAGTCCATTTCCATCAGCAGGCACCGCGTGGGAGACCTCACTCTATTCTCATACCTCATCTCCCGTGTCCTTAATACAGGGGGTTGCCCAGGACCAGAGCATACACGGCCCCTGCTGAAAATCCCAACTTGCAAATGATATCTGTTACTCTCTGCCTCGAGAGGGAGGCACAACCCTCCCTTCGCCTGCAGCTCGACAGCACCAGCCCTGCACCAGCATGAAAAACTGAATTTCCCATCCAACCTCCTCGCCCAGAGGAGCCTTGCCCTTCCTCTCACACACATTACGGCTGTGAAATATTTCAGATTCCTCGTATTTTTATGAGCGCACTACATTTTCCCTTCTACAAAGAAAAAAATCCATTCCTCTCTAATTTGACCCTGGTGGGCAGTCACGTTGATCAATCTGCCTCTTCTGCCAGCCCTGCTTCCTCCCAAAGGCCGAGATAAACGGCGTCCACAGCAAGAGCACAGTACAGCAGCCACCACCCCACAGGGCTGGGCAGCAGAATAATTTTCAACCACCAATTAAATCCAGAACTGTTATCTGGTCAGCAATTAATTGGCACACACCTCAGGGTGCGCAGGGATCCAAGCGCCGTGGCAGTGCTGGAGGCAGAGGGCACAGCACGGCAGCACCAGGCGGGTCCAGCAGCACCGAGACTGGAATCTGAGCCCCGCTGTGCACGGAGAGCAGTGAGGATGATTGAACACAGCCGCCCTCGTACCCAGCGGCTCTGGGCTCACATCCTCGCGTTCGCCTCTACACTGGCAACAGGAACATCTCCTTCCTGGTGAGTTCCTCTCCGCATCTGTGCACTCCAGGTACAAGAGCCGGTCACTCAACTCTTGGATGTTCTCACTTTGCTTCGGCACATCAAACTGGTTGTGCTGGTCCACTCCAAAGCTACTTAATGGCATTTCCATGGTGTTTGTGCTTCCAGACCGGAGCCCCGCAGCAACGTCTGCTGAGCTGATGCAGGCTAGAGACGGACAATAGAAACACAAAATCTCCAGAGAGGGGAGAGGTACAGCCCTGAGGTATCTAAATAAGCCCTGCACCTTCCACACCTTCCTTTTCACCAGAGAAGACGAGCCCCTGCCTCTTCCACCACCCCTCCACCCCGCTCAAGGGATGAAAAAAAAGAAACTTGCCATCTCCAAAGCCATTTTCTTAATTAGCAGCCACTGCAGAGGTCGTGGGGCTTGGCAAATGCACTGGGTGAAGGGAATAAAGCAAAGACAACTGGTACCCGGGTTTGTCACAAGGCACGAGCGGGCCCAGCTCTTAAGTGCATTCCAGCTCGGTGCCTGCATCAAAGGGAGCTGCAAAATCTGCCCAAGCACATCATCACAGGACTAGGTGCGGGTCACCTTGCCAGACAGAGGAGGGATTGCTGGAAGTAGCTGCATTTTACACTTTAAAAAGCTACTTTCTCATTTCAGTGAAACAGCTGATGCGTGGCAAGTGCCACGCTGTTCAGGGGACAGCAAAGGGCATCGTTCCAGGCTTTCCACTGAAACACCACTAATCAGACATCAGCCTGTGGCTTCCGAGCGAATTCAGGAGAGCGGGTAGATGACGTTCCACTGTGCAATGCAGCAACATCTGTTGTTCTTCCCAGCGCTCACTATTTCCCTTCCCTCCCTCGGGCTGTACCGTGCTATCCACATTCAATTTTCTGAGCTGGCAGGCATGGGGGAGCGAAGGGGAGAGGAAACCAGCGGTAAAGGCACAGTCACCTGCATGTTGTTTACGAGACATCCTTGCAGCAAGCTCTGCCTGCGCTGGGACCTCATTTACAATGAGACTTGGGACAAAGCAAGCACAGGAGCCTGCAGGCAGGTAAAGCTGCTGCACTCACCAGCGCAGGCTCCAGGCACAGCGAGGAGCCTCCGTGCACCAAGAGCAGCAGCAAGTGATCCTCCCTGGGCCAAGACAGTCCCTGTTTCCCTGGGATGGGAACAGCTCAGGTTCTCCTCTGACACACGACACCCTTTAGACTTCTCCTTTCCTGACAATCAGCAGTGACATTAGAGCAAGCAGCAGCAGGGGTTTTTTTGCAAAAACAAAGTTTACCAAGTGCGTTTAAAGTACCACAAGGCTTTTTCATTGAGGTTCTTGGGCCTTTCTGCCAGCTCGTGATGTCTGAAACAACCTGAGCTGGTGGTGACCCTGGCTGCATCACACTGCCACACATGCCCGAGGGATGTCCCTAGATACGCGACTTTGCTCAACCTCAAGTGCAGTTTTTAATCCTCGGGACAACAAAAGGTTGAACTTCAGCCTCCTTCCAGGATCACAGACTCTGGCAGAGCATCCTCAGCCCTGTGCAGAAGAATTGCAGCACCCAGGGAGCTTAAACAAAGAGCCCCAGGCAGTCCCAGCCTGAAACACTGGGAACAATGCCATCCTTCACAGATAGGGGAAGATGTTTGGAAATGCAATTTCCGAGGTCACCTTTCATCACCCAGGCAAACCAGAGGCACAGGGTAGAGCCTGAGCGCTGCTTTTGTCAGCCCAAGCCAGCACTGGGGACTTCCCACAATTACAGAACAGCGGTTGCCACGTTTTCCGCGGGTCCTCTCCCACCCTAGGCAAGGTGACAGGGAGCCAGCTGCCCACCAGGACTCTCTGTGAGGGATCCGAGCCATCCTTTCCCTTATAATGGAGAGGCTTGGGCCCCTAATCTCAAAGGCCAAACTAATTTTACGCTTTCTTCTGACAAATCCTCCCAGCAAAGCCTGGAAGATGCTGCGAGCCCCGACAGAAACAGATTTCCCCTGTGGTTTCCGCGATGCCTGCCTGCCAGCGCACAGACATGCAGTTTGTGCCTCACTAGGCAAAACGCAGTGAAGTGTTTAACTTGACAACAGGAGCGTTTCTCTGAATGCCGCCACCTCGACTGACCCCAGCACAACATCCCAGTGCCTCGCCAGCACCCACCACCTCCAACATCCCCCTTCCCGGCAACTGCTACCTCTCCGCCAGCTCCGCAGGCTCCTCACGCAGCTATTTAGCACCCAGCAGCCCTTTGCTGCAGCCTCTTCTTCCTCCTTCAGAAAGTTTGGAGCTTCTCCCACCCCCTCCCTCAGACGAAGAGCACAAAAGCTGCCCTTGTGCCGGGAGCTGCAGAGGGGGCGGCCGAGGGCTGGCACAGAGGGCAAAGCCCAAGCGCTGGGAGACGCGCAGAGATGGACCCCGCAGGCAGAAAGCCTGGCAGAGCGGTTGGCACAGGGAAAATGTGGACGTTATTCCAGGCCGAGCTGCATCTCAGAAGCTTGTAAATAATGGGCTTGCTTAGCCTGTAGCTCCCCAAGCATTGCTAATGCCCCAGTTTCTCCTCCGGCTTAGAGACCTTCTGCCCGCACCACTAGCATTAGTCTAGAGCCAGACAGCGATAACAAAGTAGAGCAGATACGGCTGTCACAGGAGTCCCTGAGCGGGAAGAGAGGTGATTAACAAACCCTTACCTGCTGGAGCATCCTGAAAACTCTCTGATGGCCGAGACGAGGAGGGAGGGAGTGGATGCTGGGTGCCCACTATCAGCCCCAAGCACGAGCAGAGAGGTAGAGGCAGAGAGGTAGAGGCGTGTTTCCTTCCCCTGCCCTCTGCTTCTGCAGCACTGCCGGCACGAGGAGCAGACAGGGCTGAGGGGAACCAGGCAAAGGCCTGTCTGTAGCCTGTCAGGACTGCCTGTGTGAGGGGAGGTGCAGACCAGCATCCCAGGAACCCTCCTCTCACAACACCCAGCAAGCACCTGCCTGTGCTGGTCATCCGAGTTGCACCTGGGTGCTCAGGACAGCACAGGAGAGGAAAGCCTGGGTGTTTAAAGGGATCCCAGCTGCCCTACACAGGCTGCAGCACCGCTGCACAGATCTGGCTCCGCAGCAATATGGAGCAACCTGGTTGGAAAGGAAACCCATCCCAACACAGAGCTCTGCCCTCAGGCCCTTCTGCGCAGAACCTGGCATCAAGTCCACATGTGCTGCTCTGCTGCAGAAGCCCCTTCTGTCACTGGATTATCAGTGTGGGTGTCTTCCCGACACCAAACGAGGCTTTCCTGGACCTCCATCGTTGTGGCACAGCACATTCTGTTTTCTTTACAAGCAACTCGAACACTTGCTCCACCATCCGCCCCGGGCAGGCTCGAGGGTTTACCAAGTTTGTCCTCTTCAGATGCTAAAGGTGCTGGCTGCTGCCTAACAGTACTTCAACCAGCGGACCAAGGGCTCTCCAGCTCTGTGGATGAGAGAGGAACACAGCTCAGCAAGCAGCCAGCCTAGTCCCAAGGCGTGAGTGGTAACAACAGGCTGTCAGATGCTGTTTGTCACCGCTAATTTATCCGAAGGGCCATTCTGATTGGTTTCGGTGCCTTTCCCCAGGGACACTGAGGAAAAGGATTGCTGAGACTATGTGATCGTTCCTTGGCTGTGAGCTGCTCCAGCCTCATGCTCTGTGCTGGCTGCTGAGGGGTCCCAGTGGCAGGGGGATTGCAGGGACACTGATAGGGTTCCACTGGGACATCAGTGCAGAGGGTGGTGACAGTCCACAGGAGGTGTCAAAGTGATCACCTGGGGACAGTCCAGAGGGTGATACCTTAAAGTCAGCAATTTGGGTCTCTCTGCATACAGCCAGGAAGGACATTCCCATCCCAGGAGCAGATTTTTCCCCTCCAGTTTGGCCCCGGGATACACACAGCACCAGGAGTAACAGCCAGACCCAACCCCACATGCAGGGCACTGTTTGTCTGCCTCGCTATAAATAGTTTCTAGCACCGCTGAGCACGGATTAATGACTTTTCTAATTATACCACCATCAGCTGGTGGCATGGGAATGGTGCTGTGCAGATGTTTGAGCCCACTCCCCCAGCACAGGGCTGGATCGCTCTGTGCCGAACGCACCCGTACGCCACTTCGCTGTTCCAGGGAATATCAAGGCGCAAGAGCAGCAGAGAGAGAAAAAAGAAAGTATTTCATAGAATCATAGANATGAGGTCTCCCCTCAGCCTCCTCTTCTCCAGGCTAAACACCCCCAGCTCTCTCAGCCGTTCCTCATCAGGCCTGTTCTCCAGCCCCCCACAGCTCTTCTCTGGACTCACTCCAGAGCCTTCTTAATATTAAATAAGACACAGCTTATCTAAGACACATCATATCTAATCCAAGTTACCAAAAGGAATCCTATCAGTTTGGGTGCCACCTCACTGAGCTGCCTTTCTATGCAGATGTTATCTGGGGCTTCTACCACCCAACCTACTACTCCTCCCCAGTACACAGTGGACCTGTTCTCTAACAGCTTCCCAATTAACCCTTGGTTATAAATTGGCTCATCCTATTCACTAGGTAATTTCTTGCTTTGTCTGACCTGAAAGGAGGATTTTTCAGGTTCCTGTGCTCCCCTCTGCTGCAGCAAGGCCAACTGCTGCGCGTGGCAGCCCTCACAGACCCGTGCTCTGCAACTGCTCTCCCACTGCCCAGCCGCTCCTTTCCCACATCACTTGCTAACAGAGCACACAAGAATTGCTCCAGAAGGGTCAAAAATGCCAATAACAGAGGAGCAACAACACCTGATGGCAGCTTCAGTCCAGCTTCTGGGTTTGAGTTTTCCTGGTTGATGACAGCACGAATGAGACGCGGTTCTGGAGGAGAGCGCAGCGCTTTTGATGCCAAAATAACTCTCCATTTTCTCAACAGTTGATGGCTACGGTAAAAAATGTTTTCTCCCGAGGATGTGACAGGTGCATAATTTGCCTGGGAAAATTACTGGAAAACCTAACAGCCAAGGAGCGCTTGGTCCAGCTGAACATTCCTGTCTGCCCAGGCTCCAGGTGAGATTCCTTATCCACCATACTCAAGACTAAACACTGCACAGAAAACCCTTCCAGGCTTCTGGAATAGCATTACTTTGCAGGAGCTATGGGAAGGGAGCAGACAGGTTATTTTACTCAGTGGTTTGGAAACAACACAGATCACTCCTTGCAGCAGCAACGCTGCCCTTTGTCGGGTCTGGTTTGAGGCGATAACAGTTCTATCACAGAATCACAGAATCACAGAATCACCAGGTTGGAAGAGACCCACCGGATCATCGAGTCCAACCATTCCCATCAAACACTAACCCTTGTCCCTCAGGACCTCCTCTACTCATGCCTTAAACACCCCCAGGAAAGGCGAATCAACCCCCTCCCTGGGCAGCATATTCCAATGCCCAATGACCCTTTCTGTAAAAAACTTCCTCCTAATCTCCAGCCTAAATCTCCCCTGGCAGAGCTTGAGGCCATTCCCTCTCATCCTGCCCCTGTCACTTGGGAGAAGAGCCCAGCTCCCTCCTCTCCACAACCTCCCTTCAGGTAGTTGTAGAGAGCAATGAGGTCTCCCCTCAGCCTCCTCTTCTCCAGGCTAAACACCCCCAGCTCTCTCAGCTGTTCCTCATCAGGCCTGTTCTCCAGCCCCTTCACCAGCCTTGTTGCTCTTCTCTGGACTCGCTCCAGAGCCTCAACATCCTTCTTGTGTTGAGGGGCCCACAACTGCACACAGGATTCAAGGAGCGGTCTCCACCAGCACAGCAGAAGAACCTTTTCCCACAAGGCAATACCTCCGGTCCTGCAGGTCGAGTTAAGGGAACTGCTGTGGGCTTTGGATATCAGCACATGAAAGTGGTCCCTGGGGTCCACGCGCACGGGCAATGCCAACAGGGCAGGGTAGCCTGGTGCAGCACCAAGGAGAGACAACGCAGCCCAGGAGAGCTGCATCACTCGGGCTTCGAGCAAAGTAAACGCAAGGGCCATCCCACAGCCTCGCACCATCCCACAGCCTCGCGCTGGACCTGGGAAGCTGCACCACGTGGCCCCGGTGCCATACGGCAGCTCGTGTCCTCCGGCTCCAAAGCATCGCTCCCTTTCTGTTCCACCGCCAGCCTTGTCGGAGTGCCCCAGAAACCACTGCTGCTATTTTTAGAATGTTAACAAATACCTCTAGGAAAAAACAATCCACCAGTACGCGGCTCCCTTTCAGCCCAACGCTCCAACAGCCACAGCATCGGTCCAGGAGCTGTGCGGGTAAAATGCCAACGGGTAACTCCATCTTCCCTCACCCCCTGCCCATAGCGAACACGCAGGAGAAAACAACCAACCTTCTATCTGGTTGCCAAGGTTCCTCATTTTCATGTATAACTATGTATATTTATAGTGCCCCTTGCTATCAAAAACGAGCAAAGGGAACAGCAGATAAGACAGCCCGGCAGAATTGTTTCTCCACAGAACGTTTTTCAGTTCTCCACGAGGCGTCAGCAGCTCTTTAAAGCCTTTTTATTACATTCTGCGTTGGATGCAAAAATCATATTTCAAAGACACTTTAACTTTGAAACAACAAACCGCAGCCTCTGTACAGAGCCACCTGTGAGCAGCGGAGCCACGACCCACATTAGAGAGAAACCCCCGTGAGGAAAAGAGCTCTGCGCACCAGACTTGGCCATCTAAGACACTTTAAAAAATAAAAGGTCATGGGGAAATTGCTGCCTTCCTAATTATAGCTCCAGTGTTACCATGCCCCAGCTCAGGTTCCTAATTTAAATTGTCATTAAGCCCTGCTGCCGGCCCCAGAACTTAATGGCTTTCTGTGTGATAGCCTGTTCTCCAGCGAGCAGATTAAGAGCCGTTCGTATCAGACACAGGGTGAGGGGAAACGGCACAAGGAGTTAAATAAGGATCAAAATCACAACACACCGCAGGGGCTGCCCTCCCTTTTTCATAGGGGCTTAATTCAATGGACCATACCCACAGGAGAAGCCTTTTTTTTCCTGTCTATGCTTCCAGCTGCCCAAGGGACGTAGAAAGATGCTCAAGCACGTTGCCCCAGCTACACGTCAGGCTTTACATGGACAGATGGCCTGATCCTGACCAGCTTTGAAGATGTGCTGGAGATGACTCCAAATACGTCGGCTGCAGTGGGATGGCAGCCACAGCAGGGGTCTTGGGCATGGGCTGTGAATTCCCTTCATCACACAGGAAAAGGCAAGAGACTCCAGAGATGCCGGGTGTTCAAGTTCATCTCCCACAGGATCACGGGCTCCAAGCCCCATCCAACCTGGCCTTGAACCCCTCCAGGGATGGGGAAACCACCACTGATCTGGGCAACCTGGGCCTGGTTCTCACCAACCTCAGAGGAAAACATTTCTTCCCAAGATCTCATCTCAATTTCCCCTCTTCCAGCTGAAAAACATTCCTCTCCTCTCCCTACACTCCTGATCAAGAGCCCTTCCCCAGCTTTCCTGGAGCCCCTCTCAGCACTGGAAGCTGCTCTAAGGTGGCCCTGGAGCCTTCTCTTCTCCAGGCTTAACAACCTCATCTCTCTCAGCCTATCCTTGTACAGGAGGTGCTCCAGCCCTTGGATCATCTCTGTGGCCTCCTCTGGACTCACTCCAACAGCTCCACGTCCTTGATGCAGGACTTTGAGGTCTCATGACAGTTGACTAGCGGGGCAGAATCCCCTCCCTGACCCTGCTGGTCCTGCTGCTGCAGATGCAGCCCAGGACACTGTTGATTTCTGGGCTGCAAGTGCATCACACAATCAACAATTAAGCTACACAGCAAAAACTAACCAACTTTGATTTCATAGAATCATAGAACAACCAGGTTGGAAGAGACTCATCGTATCATTGAGTCCAACCATTCCCATCAGTCACTAACCCATGTCCCTCAGGATCTCANAATGAGCTCTCCCCTCAGCCTCCTCTTCTCCAGGCTAAACACCCCCAGCTCTCTCAGTCGCTCCTCACAATCCTTGTTCTCCAGCCCCTTCCCCAGCTTCATTGCTCTTCTCTGGACTCGCTCCAGAGCCTCAACATCCTTCTTGTGCTGAGGGGCCAGAACTGACCCCAGGATTGGAGGAGCTGTTAGATATCAAATAGATATCTATAATATAATTTTTCTGTTAGATATCAAATAAAACCAGCAACGCTTTCATTATTTTTTGTTCCTTCCTGTCCAGAGAAGAGTGACAAAGCTGGCGAAGGGGCTGGAGAACCAGTGTCACAAGGAGCAGCTGGGCTCTTCTCCCAAGGGACAGGGGACAGGACGAGAGGGAATGGCCTCAAGATCCACCAGGGGAGGGTCAAGATGGATATCAGGAAAAATATTTCACATAAAGGGTCACTGGTCACTGTCAGAGGCTGCCCAGGGAGGGGGTTGAGTCGCCTTCCCTGGAGGGGTTTAAGGGCCGGGTGGACGAGGTGCTGAGGGACATGGGTTAGTGATTGATGGGAACGGTTGGACTCCATGATCCGGTGGGTCTCTTCCAACCTGGCGATTCTGTGAACTTTCCGCAGCCACAAGCAGCTGGAGAATCGAGTAAAGCAGCAGCACCTGCTGAGTCCAAACGGTCGCTCCGGACCCGGCTCTGAGGGCGAGGGGGGGGCTGCGAGCCCAGGGTTCCCCTCGGGGTGGGGGGGCGGTCGGGTCGCTCCCCGCGATCCCAGGACAAACGCGCCCCCGCGCGGCCGCTTCTGGGACGAAACCCGCGGACTCCAGCGGCCCCGAGGGACGGGGCTGGGCCGGGGGCTGTCGGCAGGAGGCACCAGAGCCCCAGGGAAGGGGGAGGGATGGACAATGGCAGCTCCTCCCTGGAGCCGCAGCGGCCCGGACCGCCTTCATCCCTCAGGTCCTGGGAACTGTGGCTTCTGGCGCGGCGGGGCGGGCGTTACCGAGTTTCCAGGCTCTTTGCTTCAGTCCTTAAGCATCTCACCCCTCCGGCATGATCTGCGGGAGCTACCGGGGTGCGAGCACGGGGACCCCAGGCGAAGGCTGCGGCCTCACCAAGGGCAAGGGGCGGCTCTGGGCCCGTCTGCTTCCCTGACGTTAAGGAATCCTCCCTCCTCCGAGCCTTCAGCGGGGGAAACGGCTTTTTGGATGGTCAAACGTAAACCAGGGAGTTCATGGAGTCACAGAATCACCAGGTTGGAAGAGACCCACCGGATCATCGAGTCCAACCATTCCCATCAATCTCTAACCCATGTCCCTCAGCACCTCGTCCACCCGGCCCTTAAACCACTCCAGGGAAGGCGACACAACCCCCTCCCTGGGCAGCCTGCTCCAATGCCCAAAGACCCTTTCTGTGAATTATTTTTTCCTAATGTCCAGCCTGACCCTCCCCTGGTGGAGCTTGAGGCCATTCCCTCTCATCCTGTCCCCTGTCCTTTGGGAGAAGAGCCCAGCTCCCTCCTCTCCACAACCTCCCCTCAGGCAGTTGCAGAGAGCAATGAGGTCTCCCCTCAGCCTCCTCCAGGATAAACACCCCCAGCTCTCTCAGTCACT
>WAAB01008131.1:6037-38136 GCA_013389865.1 Piaya cayana
GGTGACAGGGGCCAGGGGTGCAATGCACCCTACCCCTAACAGGGCCACTGCTGCTGCCCAGCACACCAGGGAACTCGCTCAGAGGGCAGCCCCGATGAGAGTCAGTGGGATAAGTGGGTTCTGTGGAGTGGGATGGTGTGTGGGTGTGTGTGCGCATGTCCGTGTGTGCCTGAGGGTGTCTGTGGGTCTGTGTGTGCATCTGTGAGTGTGCGTGCGCGCCTATGTCTCTGCATGTGTGTGTCTGCCTTTGTGTGTGCTTCTGTGTGTGTCCGCGTGTGTCGGTCCATCGGTCCGTCTGTCCGTCCCACCTTCCCCGACTCCCCCGGTCCCGGCCCGGCCTCCCCTCACTCACCCGGCGCGCGCCCGCCACGCAACTGCAGGGCGCACGCGCGAGGCAGCCCCGCGCGGCCGCGTCACCACGTAGCCCCGCCCACAGCGCAACCACCAACCTAGTGGCCACGCCCACCACCAGGCCGTGTAGCACAACCCACGACTTCGCCGCGCCCCCATTTAACCCCGCCCACCGCGTTGCCATGACAGCATAGCCCCGCCCCCCCGCGCGTCTACCGTTGTCATCAGCCGGCGGAGAGGGGGCGGAGGGGCGGGCTGTCCCTATAAAACGGTTGGACTCGACACAACAAAGTCTTCTGCAAGCTAGTGATTCTATGAAATGCAGGGGTTCGGGTGAAACACAAGCTTTAGGGCCAGCAGACTGTCGCTTTGCGTCTTCGGCTTGGAGTGAGGCTCCCATTCCCTACGGCACTCCGCTCCTGTCACTTCACAGGATAGTTTGGGCTGGAAGAGACCTTAAAGCCCACCCAGTTCCACCCCCCTGCCACGGGTAGGGGCACTCCCCACCAGCCCAGGCTGCCCAAGCCCCATCACGCCTGGCCTTGAACACCTCCAGGGATGGGGCAGCCACAGCTTCCCCGGGCAACCTGGGCCAGGGCCTCACCACCCACACAGGAAAAAAATTCTTCCACTATCTAATGCACATCTGCCCTCTTGCAGCTTAAAACTATTCTCCTTCCTCCGATCACTGCACTCCCTAATAAAGACAACCGCCCCAGCTGTCCTTCAGGCCTCCTTTAAGCACGTGGAAGGTCACTAGGAGGCCTCCCCCAAGCCTCTTCTCCAGGCTAAACTAACCTGTCTCAGCCCTTCCTCCTAAAGGAGGTGTGCTATCCCTCTATCTTCATGGCCCTCCTCTGGACTCACTCTTAACAGATCCATGCCTTTCCTGTGCTGAAAGCTGCAGAACTGGACACAAAACTCCAGGTGAGGTCTGACGAGAGCAAAGCAGAGGGGCAGAATTCCCTCCTTTGACCTGCTGGTCACACTTTCAGTGCAGCCCAGAATAAGGTTTTCATTTTCTGCAAGTGGAAATTGCTGTATCATGTTGACCATCTCAGCCACCAGCACCTTCAAGTTTTTCCCTTCAGAACTGCTCCCAGTCCATNCTCTTAAGCAGAGTATGTTCAAATCATTTCCTGAAGCTTTTTTTACCATCCTTCCTGTAAACAGAAGTGTAAAGTAACATATAATTTAAAAACCTCTTCTTTACAGGATTTTATTAAAATAGAAGTTCATTACACTTACCTGTCCAATCCATGAGATGCGAGGCCATGGCTTTCTTTGCTTGATACTCATAGAGTGGAGAACATCTAGCTTAATCTCCATTGCCATCAAACCTCTAGGTAACCATTATAAAGAAAAGCAAGCAGTGGCTTTTTCACACACCTAGAGAGAACTGGAAGAAGAAAATAAAATTTTAAAAGGAGACAATTTATTATTTGGGGGCTGGAAGTAGAAGATAGGAATCTAGACACAAACTCTTAACTATAACAGCTTTCTATTAAGTACAAGAGGAATTGATGCTTATCTGTATATCCAAACTAGCACAACTATTTCCATAGCTCACGGGCGATTTGCAGTACATCCATCCAGACTGCATGCGTGTTCCAGAAGGAGCTAAGAGAAAGGAACCACAATACAAAGCACCTTGTTGAAAGCACCAATGAGGATGCAGAAAGTGAGGGAAACAAAATGCAGCTTCCCAAGCACAAGAAGGCATCCCCACCTTGACAAGACCTCTGACCACTGGCTGAGAGGTGGGACAGGACACCCCACAGCTTGGGCCATGGGGTGACAAGGGCAGCGTAGGCCATCTCACACCTTGGGCAGAGGCATGACACCCCACAGCGCAGGGTGACAGAAGGGGTACAGTACAGCACAGGACACACCTCAGGCTGAGGGAGGACAGAGGTGGTGTGGAAAACCTCACAGCTGGGGCTGAGGAGGGAACAGGGGCAGTACAGCACACATGATGCCTCAGGGTGACAGGGGCCAGGGGTGCAATGCACCCTACCCCTAACAGGGCCACTGCTGCTGCCCAGCACACCAGGGAACTCGCTCAGAGGGCAGCCCCGATGAGAGTCAGTGGGATAAGTGGGTTCTGTGGAGTGGGATGGTGTGTGGGTGTGTGTGCGCATGTCCGTGTGTGCCTGAGGGTGTCTGTGGGTCTGTGTGTGCATCTGTGAGTGTGCGTGCGCGCCTATGTCTCTGCATGTGTGTGTCTGCCTTTGTGTGTGCTTCTGTGTGTGTCCGCGTGTGTCGGTCCATCGGTCCGTCTGTCCGTCCCACCTTCCCCGACTCCCCCGGTCCCGGCCCGGCCTCCCCTCACTCACCCGGCGCGCGCCCGCCACGCAACTGCAGGGCGCACGCGCGAGGCAGCCCCGCGCGGCCGCGTCACCACGTAGCCCCGCCCACAGCGCAACCACCAACCTAGTGGCCACGCCCACCACCAGGCCGTGTAGCACAACCCACGACTTCGCCGCGCCCCCATTTAACCCCGCCCACCGCGTTGCCATGACAGCATAGCCCCGCCCCCCCGCGCGTCTACCGTTGTCATCAGCCGGCGGAGAGGGGGCGGAGGGGCGGGCTGTCCCTATAAAACGGTTGGACTCGACACAACAAAGTCTTCTGCAAGCTAGTGATTCTATGAAATGCAGGGGTTCGGGTGAAACACAAGCTTTAGGGCCAGCAGACTGTCGCTTTGCGTCTTCGGCTTGGAGTGAGGCTCCCATTCCCTACGGCACTCCGCTCCTGTCACTTCACAGGATAGTTTGGGCTGGAAGAGACCTTAAAGCCCACCCAGTTCCACCCCCCTGCCACGGGTAGGGGCACTCCCCACCAGCCCAGGCTGCCCAAGCCCCATCACGCCTGGCCTTGAACACCTCCAGGGATGGGGCAGCCACAGCTTCCCCGGGCAACCTGGGCCAGGGCCTCACCACCCACACAGGAAAAAAATTCTTCCACTATCTAATGCACATCTGCCCTCTTGCAGCTTAAAACTATTCTCCTTCCTCCGATCACTGCACTCCCTAATAAAGACAACCGCCCCAGCTGTCCTTCAGGCCTCCTTTAAGCACGTGGAAGGTCACTAGGAGGCCTCCCCCAAGCCTCTTCTCCAGGCTAAACTAACCTGTCTCAGCCCTTCCTCCTAAAGGAGGTGTGCTATCCCTCTATCTTCATGGCCCTCCTCTGGACTCACTCTTAACAGATCCATGCCTTTCCTGTGCTGAAAGCTGCAGAACTGGACACAAAACTCCAGGTGAGGTCTGACGAGAGCAAAGCAGAGGGGCAGAATTCCCTCCTTTGACCTGCTGGTCACACTTTCAGTGCAGCCCAGAATAAGGTTTTCATTTTCTGCAAGTGGAAATTGCTGTATCATGTTGACCATCTCAGCCACCAGCACCTTCAAGTTTTTCCCTTCAGAACTGCTCCCAGTCCATTCTCTACCCAGCCTATATTTGCACTTTCCTTAAATCAGTCCTGATGGAGAATGAATACCACTGAGACAGAAAGTAAAAAGACCGACAGAGGTAATCGTGGGGCTATTGGCAACTTTGTTAATGGTGAGTGGTTCAGGTCTCTGTTGGTCTGTTTCTTCCCAGTACTTGTAACTTTTTCTTTCACCTCTGCACAAAACCAAACATCCCTCTCCTCTGACCTCAGGTTTCCACATCCTTCAGACTCTGGGAAACAGAACCAGTCATTTTTCCATTCAAGGCCAGAGCAAGTGCTATGAAAAGGAAATCTCTACACTGAAGGTATCTGCAAGCATCTGAAAAATATCAACTGCAATTCTTGAAGCACTTTGAAACATTCTTAAGTTGAAGAACTTAAATATTGGCAGAGGCATTTTTATTATATCAACTGGAAAATACACAAACAAATGCCTGAAAATTATTAGAATGCACCTGGCAATTTACAGGGCAATAAATTTAGTGGCTGTACTTTTAAAACAAAACTTTACAGCATAGTAAAGATCTGCTAGTAAGGGCTGTAAGTAGATAACTTGCATGTAAAAAAATTTCTTAATCCATAGTTCTTTTTCCCTGTTGCTTTCCCCCCCCGCCCCCAGCACTTGTGACATGTATCAGCTATTCCTTTTCCACTAAGTAGCTGTCTAAAACTCTTAACTTACACGAAGAAGTTACTGGAGAAAGACTACAGACGAACATGAACTGGTAATTGCTTATGCATGTTATATAGAGGTTTTGTTGTTGAATATGTACACAATGCACAGGAGTAAACCAGACAAAAATTTCCTGTTAGGATGAGATTATAAAATCTTAGGAGGCATGTGTACAGGGTGAAGTGTAGCTTCACACCTTTCAAGAAATATACCCAATTTCATGCAAGTGTATCTACAATGAAAGTAAACAGAAGTCAGTCCTTGACTTCTTTAGTCAGTTTCAATAGATAGTACAATATTTATTAAAATGGAATAGGAAAACAATCTCAAGGGCTTTCAATACTGTATTATCATTTTCAATACAAATTGGATACCTACTTTCTGTAGTTTCATTCCAAAGTGACAGGCAGGCTGTGTTTAAAGTGACTGTTAGGAAATTACGAGTAACTTTGTTGGTGAAAGACCTGTCAGTAAATTCATGCAGAGTTACGATTTGTGTAACTACTCCGGGGTAGGACCACACTAAGAACTTGACTTATGTATATGCGCTTTTGTTACCATTTTACCTTCTGCAGTTGTCCTTTCTTGTTTTGAACAGCTATCACATAGATTTTTCTTCCTACTCTTCTCCAATATTTTATGTTAAGTAAAGAAAAATAAAGTATTTTCCAAATATTTTTAATCTTCAAGGGAATGATCACACAATGGACTTTATTTCAGCAGTATAAAAAAAGCTTCCTGTTGTTAAAAAATTTGGTAGAAACTCATTTGTCACATGTACATTCTACAATTTGCAGATACCTTTAGAATAGCATGAATACAGGCCACACAATTAATAACTGCAGCAGGAGATACAACTTTCTCAGAATTTCTTCCTGTGGATTTGTTCTTTCAGAGACTCAGTGCAGACATCTAAACTTTTAAGTAATAGTCATTTTATCTGAGCCAATGATTCATTTATTGTATTCAATCAGTGCAGTCGTTCTAATTTAGCCTGTAGTGATTTAAAATTCCCAATAGTCGTCTGCACTGTTAACGTTGGGCTCATAGACTGAAGTTCAACCAGGTAGCAACTAACAGCATCCAAACAAACATTTGTGAATCGTCGTCTGTAAAGAAAACACAGAATAATAATGAGAGTGTTTTTTGTTACTGTAAATTAGAATTCATCTGAAATAGTAAATGAGCATTCTTTGAGATTTAAAGGAATAACATATGAACAACACACCTGTCAGCTGCTTTTCAGCATTTAACGATTTATCAGAAAAAAAAAATTTAAAATCTAATTCTTATGATGAAGGCAGAACCAGAAAATAAATTAATCATTACTATTTTTCTGATATTAAATACAAATAATGACATAATTAACAGCAACACAAATATTTACTTTAATATTTAGGTATTAATTTATTTATTAATATAACCAATGTGTAACTTATAAATTGCTGTGTAAATTAATTTATCTAAAACTGGTATCAAATTACAACAATTTAGGTATTAATAGCTAAGTAGATATTAAAATCAGACAGCATTCACTAAAGTTCCAAGAAGTTAAGAGTATCTAAATCGGTTAACCATAAAAGACAAAAGTGAGAAAAGATGGATGTAAACTCTGTATGTGAACATGGGATAGTTACATGTATAGTTTCAAAATAATCAGAAGTTATGGTTAGAATTATCAAGATTTTTCCTAGTTCTGCTCATTGTTTCTGAGACAAGATTGTTCTAACTTAGGTTTGTCTAGTCTGTTCACAAAAGCTGCCAAAACTGGAGACTCCATTACACACAGGCAGCTTGCTCAAGTACACAGCTATTCTTCTAGCTAAACTTTTTCTAATACTAAACACGAATTCTCTCCAGTTGCAGACTAAGCAGAATTTTAGTTTTGGAGAATGATTCATCACCACCCTCTTAAAAACAATTTTGGAAGATCTGTACTTATGTTTAGTCTTTTTTTTTTTCCCAGAATACAAGAACTCATTGTTTCTAGCCTTTCTTCATTAAAACTGTTTGCAGTTCTCTTTTTTTGCTCACTTCTCCCAGGTTCTCTCAAATTTGCCTGCACAAATTCTTTAAGTATGTAGCCAAAATATATTAAAAAATCCTCTCAGTTCTCCTGAATCTTCAGTGAATTGGAGCAAATTATCTTTACTGAAGTAGTTTATAGGGAGGTGCCTCAAGTTTCATAGAATCACAGAATGACCAGGTTGGAAGCGACCCACCAGATCATTAAGTCCAACCGTTCCTATCAAACACTAAACCATGCCCCTCAGCACCTCGTCCACCTGTGTCTTAAACACCTCCAGGGAAGGTGAATCAAGTTTCTACCAAAAGGTTTTGAAAGAGGAGTCTGTTAGGAAAGAAACACTAAATTTATCCCAAGAGAAGAAAATACAAGTTTTGGGGATTGCTTTGAGATATTTTCTATCTTTCACTGTTTACTAGGATATAGTAGCCTTTTTTACCTCAGAAGAACTTTGCTTGGATCTTGTACATATCCTGACAATAATACATGAATACACTCTAAGAGGTGTAAAGGCTTTTTCATTCTCCATACTGGATCCTAAAAAAAAAGATCAAGGAGACAAGCATTAAGGAGACAAGCAAAACATGAGTCTGTACATACAAATTGTCAGTTGTGGGAATTAATTATTCCTTGGAACAAAAATGTAAGAAAAATAGATATTCTATCTTAATCCATATTAAGTCTGTATTTAAGGAGTATTTTGACTTTTGAGTACTAAAACATACATGAATTTAATTCAACATTCCATTACCTAACAGTCTGCAAAGTAATAGATTTTAGGAAGCTCTGAATTCCTTACACTGTAAGGAATCTGGGTAAAAAGAAGCAAATCAACCTTTTAAGTCTGTTCTACAACTCTGATACTAAAAACATGACTTCGTATTATTTTTACCCGTTGCACTGATTAGACATCAATTAGTAATATAGAAAATTAATAGTAAACAAATAACATTTAATATATTCAAGATATGTTGTTCCTTCTGCACCATAAAAATTCTAATCATATTTGATTCTAAATCATCCTTAGGTGAAGTAGAAGGATTGACAGTTTTCCTCATACTTGAGGACTGAGGTGAATAAAATCAACAGTGGGAAAAAAAGCAGCATTAAAAGGCTTTAAGTAAAAAAACCAAGAAAAACAAAAGCTATGAGGTTGACATTTTGATATTTCACACTTCACGTTATTTTGTTTCCCACTAAAGACAAACCTTGATACTAATTGAAAACTGTATTTTTATTTTGTGGCTGTTTCCTTACCCGTGCTTTAAACAACTGGTCATACACTTCAAGCAGTCTTGGCAATGGCACTCCAATTTCTTGCATAGTATGTGTTACAAAACCTGCACCCCAGTTCAAAGTGCAGACCTGTTGCTCTAGAAACTGCACTAAAAAGTCTGGAGGAGAAAAAATGAGATGTTTAGAATCCATCTCATTAATGAGAGTCTAGCAAAGAAATGCATTTGAAAGCGATTTACCCCAAGTTTAATTTTCTGTCTTTCACACAGTTGGTACCTTTCTCCTGTGGAGAATATGTAACAGTTTCCCTTAGACCACACCATGAAAGGATATGCACAATGTAACTACCTCCAAAGATGGAATTAAACTATTGGCAATATATGACAGGGATTACTCATACTAAGTACTTCATTACAATTCTGCCATAGAGCCTTGCTGTTAAGAAAAGCTTGTTATTTTTTGTTTCAGCAGTAACGAATACACATACTATTGTGTCATCAGTAAGAACAGCCAGCAACACTATTGCATCCTTTATCATGTTTAAGTGTCAGCAAACATTTACTCCTGAGGAATATATTTCCCAGTTTCTTCTACAACACCAAGTTGTTGAAACACATGAGCCTCTCAAACACAGAGAAAAGCTCCAGGAAAGGATCTAGAATTCTCCTGAAATCTGCACTTAGAATGTGCCCCTGCAGATAGGAGTTGATACTTCAAAAGACAGCAGATAACTGTGGTTGCCTAAAATCTTCCTAAACCTACAAATACATGGTTTTACCTTGTACTTTAATACAAACAAACCACTAAACAAACAAAAACAAACAAACCACTACTTTCCACTAAGGGTGAAAAACTATAAATTCTCCTTAAATCCTTAGATAAATTCTAGGAAAATCTGCATGTGTAAGAACTGTCATGGTTCCGTAATCATACAATCACACCATGTTTACACAGAGGCCAATAAGAATTCCAGTACTACTTTTTGGCCAGTCTCCCTCTCCTCAATACCTTCAAAGTCACTGCGATAATAAGCAAGTAATACAATGCTTTTGCACCACATTTCCTAAACAAAATTGAAAAGTAGTGCCCAGTGACCCACAGGATAAACACAATTAGTACTGACAGCTGCAATAATTTGTTGCTTCAGCAACAGCATAATATTTCACAAGTAACTACAGTAATTATGTATCACAAGCATGTAATTTGGTATCACAAAACTATCAATACTCTTTCCTTTTAGATTTTTTAATGACAGACATTTCTCAGGTTAAAACTTCTTTTTTTAAGAAGCTAAAAAGAAAGCCGAGATCGATAATGTAATGGTTATGTTTATCTACTATGCAGCCTAAACAACTTGCCTAAAGGAAAGTAACGGGGTGTTCCAGCATAGATCTTGCCAAGCAGCACCATCTTCAGACTAAATGCTTGCATTCTGTCAGTCGGACTCAGAGAAACACTATCGTTCAACTCTGGAAGTGAAAAGAAATCAGTTAAGGAGACCGTCAGAAAAAAAGTTCCACATTTACAAACAACTCAGGTACTTAAATTACTAACACGTCAAAATGCTATTATCACTGCAAAATCAATGTGCAGAAGTGAAAAAGTAACTTTTTCCTGGTGTGTATGCAATAGTTAATGGATTTTTATGCTTCCTTTAAGTTCCATGCAAATCTACTTATAAAAGACCTAAAAACTAAAAAAGAACCCAAACCCTACCACCAAACCCAGCAACAGCAAATCCACAAAAAGCACAGTACTGCATAGCTTTTCCCTCAGATCACTGTCAGCACTGTTTGCACAATGGCAACTTTGAGTACAATATTCAAGAAGAAAAAACAAATGAACAGGAGTAGACAGTGAATTACCAGCTTACGGTAAAGGGCGAGGCAGATTATTACAGCTAAGTGTCCAGGCATACAGGCATTTACTTCCAATCCTGCCAACACTACAAAAATGCTCAACTCCCTGAAGATTCTTTAATCTTTGCCATTATAAATCTAAATATTGTTATTATAATTTCCTAATAGTGAAGCTTTCAAAGTTTCTCAGATATTCTTAAGCTGATACATAAAGGCATCTAAGAACAAGAAGAGATGAAACTTCTTAAACATTATCTGGAATTTGATTATTCAAGGCACACACACAATATGCACCAATGTGTATGTAAAAATATTACTCTTCTGTACTTTAGGCACATAAGCCCAAATGCAATAACATTAATGAATTACAAGATAATTACGCTACCAAACATATTACCAAACAGTCCAGAAAGAAGCATCTCACTCGGACATATCATCATAAGCACAGTCAGTCTTAAAAGCTTTAAATTGTACCATTTTCCTATAGTTCTGGCTTGTACCACCCATAGCCCATTAAGACCTACCTTTCTCAATGATCTCTTGCCAGAGAGTTTGCACCAAGATAGGATCAGCATGACCTGCACAATGTATAATTGCAAGCTTACACTCCGAAAGCTTAAAAGGGTCAGCAAATTCTCCATACAGCTGAAAAAGAAGTTATCAGGCTTTACATTTCAAGTACGATAGAAAGGAAACTTTTTAAATCAGCTTTATTTTATTTTGTATAGTGGACAGACTAGTAAAGTCACAACTTGAGTAACTATTGAAAAGAAAAAGCTAATTTTTTTTTTTAAACTACTTAATTTAACTTCTTAATCTAAAATCTGGGATTGCATTTATTATTAATACCATTGTTAGAAAATTAATTCTCCCAATAAATACGGATACCCAGGGGACTTCACAAAGAAGATAAACATGTGCAAAAAATTAAAATATTAAAGACAGAAAGAATATCGAAGTACAGCAAAAGACAGTGTACAATGTCAGAACTTCTGAGACCAGGAACACTGAACTACTACTTTTCTGAGTCAGCAAAGGATCATTCTTTGCAAAACATGCCCCCAGAATGCGATAAATTAACCTTTAATATAGAGCAATTTTAATCACCTTGGTTATATCCATCAACTCAGCATCAAGCTGGGAGATTGCATCTTGCACTGAAGAGTGATGAGAATACTGTCGTTGTAATGTTTCTTGTATTTGAAGCTGGATCCTTGCAACCTTGTTTAAAAAGGAAGGTATTTCAAGACTGGATTAATTTAATCAAATTTAAGAATACATTCAGAATTAACTTTGACTTATTTAAATGTAGAAATGTCTTTATACCCAAGAGTCTCCTATCAACTGTGCAGCTTTGCCACACTGGGATGAAAGCACACAGAACTGTTTCTATGGAACAGGCAATAAAAATGTGCCAATGACATAAGGGCAATAATGCATTTACAGCTAGTGTAGATTAATATTTTTCCTTACTTCCATTTTCTCCTCTAGTTCATGCAGGAATTCCCCATCTGCAGCTATAGAGGATACAGCAGTGGAACTTTTGGCACTTAAAATGGCACGTGCAATGTATTCAAGCCGCTGCTGAAGAGAAATTTCTGTGCTGCAAAACAAATATTGAGAATAAGACAGATGCTGAGTCTAATTATTTGAGGGTTATTTATAGTCTAACTAGACTCTGGGAGTTAGTATGTGACTTCTTCCAATTTCACTAAGCCATGCAGGACATTATCCAACCAGATAAACCCATCTTTGTTGCAGGCTCAGTTCTAGTGTACTTCTCAATCCACTGCTCCACAGTTAATTACTACATTATAAAATTCTGTGTAAGAAATGACCCTTTAACATGTGGTATTTAAAACTGGAACTACTGTCTAGTACACAAAACATAATTCCTTTCCAGTAATGGTCTAGATTAAAAGCTAATATATTCTGTTCATTTGCTTTTCTCGGTTTAGCAAACACCTTTTATATTGGCCTTTTCTTGTTTGTGTTCTTTTCTTAAAATACCTACACATACTGGTTTTAGTTCATTTCTGTTCTCCCCACTTGCCTCAATATATGCAATACATATTCCATACCTATGCAGGTCAGCCAACTTAGCCAAGATTCTGGCTGCATTACTAAAATTCCTATTCTTTTCAAAGTATCTCCAGAGTAAATCCATATAACGGACTTTGTTTTGGTCAATCTTGGTCATTCGCACAAGGTAGGGTTCCAGAAAGGGGGCAGTAATCTGCAAAAGTCAAAGACAAAAGAAACGTTTTCTCTTCTTTTTTAAAGGATCAGCATTACTAGAATTAACTCTTCCAGTTCAGAGGAACCAACAAACTATTCAGTTGTAAAGAGATGAGCTCACCTGTAACAGTTTGTCTGCCAAGTCAACTTGTATCAACCAGTTGTAAAGTGCAATACTGAAGAGTTCATCCGTTGAACGCTGAGCCAGCTTTAGCATTTGTTCAAACTAAGGGAAAAAGCCAGAACTATCATTTCAGAAGGGGCTACATTATATCAGGTATCGAATATGTATACAATACTTAGGTCTATGTTACTTCATGTCACCATTTGTATGAATGCTCTGCACATAAAGAAGCCAATTCATGACAAACCTTGACTTTTATCTACTTTACAAAACTATTCCATAAAATAAATACATTCCACACCCCTTAAAATCGTACTGTTTTCTGGAGTGCAGTCATAACTTTTTTGTGAGTTTCTTACATGGTGCCCAGCTTCTTCATTGCTTAGCATGTTGGGGTCAGATGACAGCACTGGAGGACCTGGCTTCTTTGGTACACTGGGAGACTGAGGGGCAGCTTTACTTTGATTGACTAACTCTTGAAGGGTGTCAGTGATACACTTGTAGCTGTTCAACCTGTAAACAGAACAAAATAAAAGAAAAGCTTCATAATTTTCATTGCAACTATATGAAATACTCTTCTCAAATGTCTTCTTGCATGCCATTGTAAGCACAATTACTGAAATTTTAAAAGGATAACTGTCACGCAGTTAGTTTTCAATCATCTTTCTAACAAGTATTTATTTAAGGCTCAGATCACAATGTTTTCTCTATCTATGACAATCAAGGCAAGCAAGTTGGGCAAAACCATCTGTATTGTGTCCTTCATAAAACACTTGTTTGTCATATCCTGCACACCTTCCCCAAAATACTTGCTTTCCCAGTGACTTGAAATAAAACAGCTCATATAATGATAATAAGGTATTCTGAAAACTTGCCTTTCTTGAAACGCTTGGAGTCCAACAACATCTTCTTCTGGTTCACCGTTTTTATAGAAATGAAGGCCAAGACCTTGGGGATCTTTCTTCTCAGCAGCTGTAAGGGAGAGTTCTACAACTCCCTCATAGAAGCGCACTAGGAAAAAACCCAACAAATATCATTGTATTAAATCTAGGGAAAAACGGTAAGTGGTAACAAACACTTGCCATTTTAGCAAGCAACAACAACAACAAATAGTCGTATTCACTCTTGTCTGTATTATGCAAAGGTTGATGCCTGTACCTAATGGTTGAGATTGTATGCATGTTTGAAGTTACACATTTGTACAGTGGCTGAAACCTTGACTGTTACAACAGTTACATCTATATTTAAATTATGTACTGCCTTCCACTATATACAACAGGATTTATGACATTCTTTCAAACAGCAAATTTGGTATAAAACCATACCTGCAAAAGCACAGCCACTTACTGTCTACTTACATAAAACCCAACAATTTTCTAAGA
Organism: Piaya cayana; assembly: GCA_013389865.1. NCBI lineage: Eukaryota > Metazoa > Chordata > Aves > Cuculiformes > Coccyzidae > Piaya > Piaya cayana. The sequence continues at coordinate 19,383 of WAAB01008131.1, forward strand.
ACATTTTAATCTTATACATGGAACAAACAGACACTGCACTGTGAAATAAGCAGATGGGTTTATTTTCATACATAAACGGGTTTTTTGATTGGCTGGTGAAATCTAGAAGTTTCCTTAAACAGGAAGAGGTTGACATATAGTAATTTTAAGAGTTATTAAGGAACTCTTTATTGCAAAACAGTACAAAATACAAAAATGAGTAAGCAAAATGAACAAAAAAGATGGCATTAAAGGATACTACAGAAGCTATTTACCTGAGCACAATCAGTTGTTGCTTCTTACCTTGCCTATATTGAGCACAAACATTAGCGAGGTCTACTTGATTGCTGATCTTCTGGTACTCTTTCAGTGACTCTCTTAGCATTTTCTCTTTTTCCAGTTTGCTCTGAGCCTGTCGAGATCGCTGAAGCAGTTCATTTGCCTAAAGACAAGTGATGGGAAAATAGAAGTTATTCCCAAGAAAACTTCATTAACAGATCACGGTTACTGTTGTCAGTTAAGGTGTTATTATTCCAAACTTCAAAGCTGAAACAGTAGAAAAATCTCAAAAACACGCCCTCAATATTTGGTAAACTGTTTCCTACAGAAAGACAGCAGAAGGGTGGTAGAGAGAGGGCCTTAGGAATTAACAAACTTAATCCCCACTCAGTCAATCAGTGACTTTTTTCAAATGTATTTTAAGAGCTTCAAAGAGTGAAGTTCTTAAAAATGATTACTTTTCGACAAATTCCATGAAACTAAACGACAGAAATTAAGAGGCTCCACTGAAGAAAGACAGGAGTAAGAACACATTTCATCAACATCAAGACCCTTTTATTAGACATCACACTAGAGGTAGTGACAAATACCACAAACAACTGCAAATGCTTTAAAACAAAGGTCACCATTTCCAGCATTGATACATTACAAGGCATAAATACATAAATGACCTACCGTCACTAGTTCTTCTGCTCCTGGAACTACTTGAACATAGTGTTTTAGAAGGATTTACAAGTTGCTTGACTTATCTTATTTGAACATGCTCTGAAGTTCTGTTTTGGCACTTCAAAATCATGAAGTGGGCTTACCTTGGAACACACAGCATCATCAGTGCTATAAAGAAGAGGACAGATATCTTGCAAATGGGCAATGATGCCATCCACAGCAGCATTATCTCTGATGTAACAGTTTATGAGAGAGGCAATGAGTGCTCCAGTCAACTCTCTGTCTCTAATTACCAAGTCTTTGAAAGCAGTAACCTTTAGATGTTCTTGAAATTCCTGTAGACAAAACTTAATTAGTTCATCCAAGTGTCTACTTTATTCTGTTCAGAAACATCACAATATTACGGTAGAAAAATTGTTTCCAGTAAATGAAAACACACAAAACTACCACAACTGAAGTGCACAGCACAGAAGTACATTATTTAAAATACACATTATATAGCAAAATGGAAGTAATAAAGCAAGCCCTATCACTGAAAGTGCTAAACGCTTGGATGTCAAAGGACAGTGAGCAGTCCTCTTAGCAGACCTCCTCTGCCACCTTCAAAGGTGTCGTTTTTGTTTCAGATCTCTGCAATTAAGCATAGAATTAGCAATACCTTTTACTTCACAGGGCACTGTCAGAACACATATCCTACAAGATGAATAGTATGCCACAGTTTTTAGTAACAAGCCATCTGAGTACATCTGAGTACTGTCATAGATGAAAAAAATATAAAATGCATGAAGAAGTCTGTGCTCTTTATGCTTTTTTTATTAAATTACATTCAAGGTTATTAATTTTTAAAATTATTATTAGGACTATCTGTTCGTGGGGTTGCCAGCTGTTTCTATGGCTGATCACTAGCAGCATGAAAATACTATAACAAAACCTCTAAACTACTGAAGACAGAAAATGGTTCTATTCGTTAAACAATTAGTTTCAATATGAGAGAAAAGCTGTTAGAAATTGTGCTAACTCCCCAAAGCCTCCAGCTTCTGTGCGTTTGTAAAGATTAAGATGATGTTCTTTTTATCAACAAAGAATACAGCCTCTCCAATAATCTTTTTTCTACCAAGTGCACAGATAGAATGCCTAGTATTCAGATTAAAAGCTTCTTCAAGGGCTGAATGGAAATTCAACATTGGCAGCAGCACCCAGAGTTCTGTAAATCTCCTTTAAAAACAAGGAAAGGCTGAAAGAACTGGGATTGTTTAGCATGGAGAATAGAAGGCTCAGGGAATAGTGTATGGGATCTCATTAATATTTACGGAAACATAAGGCAGAGCCACACTTTTCTCAGTGGTGTCCAATGACAGAAGACTAAACAATATCCAAGAGCTGAAGCAAATGAAATTATATCTGAATACAAGAAAACTATTTTTTATTCTAAAAGAGGTTTAACACTGGAATGCATTTGGGTTGCAGTCTCCATATTTGGAGACATTAAAACCTTACTGGACACAGTCATGGAAAACCTGCCCTAGTCAACCTTGCTTTGAGCAGCAGGGACAAATAACGTTCAGAAGTACCTTCCAACTTCAGCTGTTCTGTGTGATAGCTTGTGGACCCCTGCTTGCACAGAAGTGCAAGGGCTTGAGTCTCTACAACCCTATAGCTCTCTACTGTTAAAGCTCTACCAACACCAAGGTAAAGTGTGAATTCCTCTCAGACGGATAGCATTGGACTACTCTTTCCAGCACATTTTGCACAATGTGTTTAAGTTGAACACACTGTGATTAATAAGACTAGACTGTAGTCTGTATTAACTGTCAAAAAAAGCAAAATAAAATCTATTGGTAGTGACACTTCCAATTCGCTAGAATTTGGTCAAGAGGTCAATACTATATGTCAGCCTCAAAAAAACCCACTTGCAATCTGAATAAAATTGATGCAGTTTAATTAATTATATATTTCTCAGTGAATTACAGCCATATTCCTTTGGGAATATTTAGGTAGCAAAAGAAATTCAGAAATTAAATACAAACCAATTAAAATCACATTATTTGGATCGTACCTTTTGAAGCTCACCTACAACAACACTGAACTGGTGTTCACACAGCAGCTTCCATAAAGCCAATGCCTGGCATGTTTTGCGAACAAGCTGCTGAATGCCTTGAAGTGAGGTCTTCTCAGTTAGCTGTGCCTCAGCTGAAAAGGTAAACAGATTGTCAATATGTAGCTGTTCCATGTTTCAAATTAGGACAAACTTCAGGGGTTTTAGAATAACAATTTCCTTGATTTTCCAATTTGTTTTCCTCTTCCATTCTTGATTAATGTTGTCTGTCTGTCTCCGGAGGTGAAGTGCCACATTAACTTTTCCCCCAAACAAATGCAATCTGCTAATATTTATTTTGAACTATGCAATAGAGAGAGAGCACTTTCTGAAAAAGAAGTGTGCCTTCATATAAGTGCATGGGATTTACATAGCAGTCTTAAATTTTTGTACTTCTTTTCACAAATTGTTATTGTAATTACGTTTATGATGAACATAGAAGACATCAAAATAAATTCATAGACTGTGGTTTTGATTACTTGTATTTGCTTTTAGAAAAAAAAATTAAAATCTCAACTGTCAATGCTATCTTAAAAAAGAACAAATACTTCAAAAAGTAGTTAACATTTATATCTGGTAAGGTGTATTCTATTCACTGATATAATAATTCAGACATACTTATTAAATTGATGGAATACAACTGTAACAATTTGTCTTCACTTTTGAGGCAGCAATAATTATTTTGCATCATTTAGCAACTCAAAAGCATTTATGGGCTTTGGAATGCATAAAAAAAGAAAAATAAAATTATTAAATGTCTACCAAAGCCTACATAATGACTCTTTTAAAGAAATTACATTCACACTACTGAAAGTGAGCAGTACAGAAAAATAATTGGTAATTAAAACCCAGGAATATATGTACACAGACCACAGCCACCTTGAATTCTGTACATAAATCTGTAACACGTCCCATGTTGCCTGGAAATGCTCAGCAAAAACTACACTACAGGAAGAGATGAGTTCAGATGGGCTGGTCTTATTTCTAAGTTTTGTAGGAAATTCAGTGACTGTAACTTTGGGAACCTACATTACATTTTAATAAAACAACACACTCACTTGTCTCAGGAAAAAAATTGCTTAACAGTTGCTATCCTGAAAATATAAACAGGCATGCAGCTACTAAGTACTGTAACGAGGAGATGAAAGCATCTTATGAAATACAGAGAAGGAAAAAAAAGGAGACAGAGAGTGTGCAAATAACCCTTTGGTTTAGTATTTCAATACTGTCTGAATGGGGAATATAGCATGAAGAGAACATATCTACACAAACCTGAAACTTAATTCTTCGTATGAGTGAGAATTTTACTAGTGCTCTATAGTTGAAGCATTTTAATTTTAGCTTAATAAACTGAGAGATCCAATTTGTGGTCGCAGTGCCTCAAGAGCACTAGAAGTTACTATGCTGAAACACAAATTCACTTCACAAAGATATTCTCCTTTGCAGACTTGCTTTAGTTAGCTGAGATGTTAAATCTTTCAATATTCTGAAAAGTAACATCTGCAGCGTAAAGTGAACGAAGACTCTTGCCACACCTAAACCACAGGTTAGAACATTTATCTAGATTTGAGTTTCCATTCTGCTTATAATTCTGCAGAAGCACTGCTTGCAATGGAACAGTACCATACGGTACAGAAGCAAAGATAAGATGCTAGAAAGTTAGTTTCCCCAACTACAGTGCTTTCACTTAAGAATCTACTACCAAGTATGGCACATGGATTAACATCAAATTTGTATGAAAAAAAAGACATCTTTATTCAGAGGTTTTAACCAGTGGCAAAGGCAACATCCCAATGCAACGTATGCAATTACATACCATGATACTTCCTCTGGAGTTCTTGCTGGACTTGTTGAGAACTTCCACCATCAGGCCACATGAAACCCAGGAGCCTCTGCTGCAGATTGGCTGGTGTGCTAAAACTGCAATTCAAAAATAAGAAGAGATGCTAATATGATTACAAACAGAGTCTTCTAAAGATTATATAATAATTTTTTTTTAGCATCTGAACAGTTGAAGCTAGAGACTGTATTATCACTTAAACTCAGTTTTTTGACAAGCAGACATTAAATACTCCTAGTAAATCTAACACAATGAATAATACCTTGGGTTTCCAAGTGCTCCTACCACGGCAAATTGTGAATTTCTGTCCAGAAATTCTTGTAAACCTTTCAGTTCCTGTAGCACACTTTCCAGCACATGAGATGGAACGCTGCTTTCTACCTGGAAAAGAAAGCACGCACTTGTTTACAGAAAGCTTATTTTCAAATTTGTTTTTCCAATACTCCACAATTTTCAGCTAAAAAGGCAAACAGAAAGGGGGTACAACAAGTAAATAGTCTAACAGTGATTCTATCACTAGAACACATCATTACACCACAGTCACTAAGGAGGGGGCACATCTGAAGATGCAGTGGTCCCCTGATGATACAAAACATTGAAAGACGCTACCTCGCCTTTCTGACCACCAAATCAGCTATGTTATACTATTTCCACCTCTAAACTAAAACAATGATTAAGCATTGCTAAGACAAAGTAGAACTGCCAAGGTCTTCCAGACTCTCCCAGTTACCTTATAACTGGAGCAGGAAAGCTCATGTAGCAGTTAATTTGCATCACTGAAATTACTCAGTTCAGGATTCTATTAACATCCACAGTCAGAAAAGACTTTGTTTTTCATCATGAACAGAAAGTGAAACACCAAGATGTTAGTCAGGAGGATGCTGGGAATTTTTTTAGTCCTCACATATCTGCAGTGTTCATCCTAACCCACTAACGCATTTTGGTGTTAGGCTTTGTCTGGAGGGGGTATACAGACATGAAGACAGTGCCACCATTAAACACAGAGAAAATCGGCCATTGCCAGTTAGCAAGAGACCAAATAACAGTTAAACTTCATAAAATAGTAGCTTAAAGAGATTTAAAAACTATATTTACTGGTCAGTTAAAAATATGGCACTTAAAAAAACAAATAACATTTTTTCCTTAACAGTTTATAATTGGGAATGGAAGTATAACAGGGTTTAAGACATGTACTGTAAAGAACTTTTAGAAATACAAAACAATCTTTTACATACTGCAACAACTTCTCGATTGCCACTTTTGAAAACTCTCTCCACAACTATACTGCCATCCCATATATTTCTGCAACATAAGAGCACAGCATTAAAAGCGAAGTAATTTCAGCAAGTGTTTTTGCAAGTCGTCTATGTGAAATTTCTTAAGAAAGAAATGGTAATGGTTTTTACTTTAAGGTCTAAAATAAGGATTTAAATGTGGACAAATATTAAAAAATATTCAAATATTCAAAAAAATTACCATTGTACATTTCTGAATAGTACCAATACAGGTAATTAAAAAAATCTCAAGCTTTAAAACTTTAAGCAAATGAAGTTTGTTTAGATTGGAAAAGATCTCCAAGATCATCAAGTTCAATCCTTAACCTGCCACTGCCAACTCTACCACAAAAGCATGTCCCCTATCGCCACATCTACACAACTTTTATATACTTCCAGGAATAACACAACATAAAAATGCACTTCATTAATTTCAAATTTAACTATTTTTAAGATAGAATTCTGTGACTTTAGAGGAAAGAAAAACTATGAAAACCTGAGTGACAGAATCGCCTTGTTACATAAACATCTCACCCTACAATCCGAGCAAAGTATATGCAGATGCCATTGTGTCTTCCAGAAAATACTATCTCAGGACCCATCATTCCACTAACAGATGTACCAGGGTGAGACAAGGAATTGCCAGAAGGAAAGGGAGTTGACACAGCAGGAGGTGGAAAACCTAGGTTTAAATAGGTAAAAATTACTCATTTTAATGCAAATGAAAAAGTCCATCAGAAAAAAAAAAATCTCCATTTCTCCAGCAAAGCCAAAGAAGGCATTACCTTGCCCTGTTGTTGCCATAAAGCTAGGATATGAGGTATCAAGCTTAGGATATGGAGCATCAGCAGTCAAGGGGGAAACTAAAAGGGAAAATAAATTAAGGTAAGTTTGTTAAAATCAAATGAATAAATTAAAAAAACCCACCAAAATATAATTCAAAAATCCCTGTGTAAAAGCAGCAAAGTTGTTAAATCAAGTACTTTAAAATTAGAAACATTCCAATAGCTATTACAGTTAATCAACGAATTGTGCTCATTTCTTTTCAACTCAACACTCCATAAATGAACCAAATGCATATGTTTTTTCCAAGAGCAGTTATTAAACTTTTTCCCTCAGCATTTGTGTATTATCTATTGGACACCATCTCTTCCCTGCAAATACTGTCAATTTACTTTTTCTTGTTCACTCAACTGGTCACACATGCTGACTGGTACTATTCTCAATTAGGGCATCCACTTTCAGTCATTTAGATCTTTTCAAAGAACATCAGTTCTACCTTCAAAGCACTCGGCTGAAAGAAACTAGTACTATTACTTCTGATTTTTTACATAGGACAGTTGGACAAACACTATAGCAACTTTGTTAACTTTGAACATTCAATCTGAGATTATCCACAGCCTCAGATTCAGCTATGAATATTCAAATTTTCTGTAGATTAAGTCAGAATACCTAACTTAAGACCCTAAAATATGAGGAACATATGTGGTCATCTACAAAATGTCCATGTACCAACAGCAGAAGGATGATACAGCATGGACAGGGCAAGAAAACCGGTGCTCTGAAAATTTGGCTTTTATCTGAAGAATCAGTCCTTCACTTATCCAATACCGTTCTCGCAATCTAGCAACATGCAACAGCGCAAAGGATCATAGAACAACCAGGCTGGAAGAGACCCACTGGATCATCGAGTCCAACCGTTGGACAAAGTCCTTCACTAAAAGGCATCAATGCATTCACAGAGCACATTCTCCTGTGTGCCATCTAAAGCACAAACTTGCAGAAAAGCAGCATGCAAGCCTATAACTAGACTTTCAACAGCGGCAAAAAGAAGGAAACAAGTTGAAGGGGACTGGCCTTTTAATGCTAACATTACTGTAATGTAGTTTCACTGCAAAATTTCAATGTGTTTTAATCGATTCCTGTCGGCACTGTTTCACCCACAGGATGGGACATCCACAATACCAGAATCCTAATTTAATATAACACTTCTCTACCCTCTGAGCAAACCAAGTAAGGAGTTGCAGAATGGTGACATCTTCCACTTAGATGTGTCATTGAAGCAAAACTGAGATATGTGCTTTAATATTTGGTTTCAAAGAGGTACACATGACAGCAAAAGATAAAAAGAGCCAAGAATTTAGACTTGGGAAAATAAATTTACTTCTAAAAGAAGTCACCTTACTGACACACCAGACAACACTCTTCTTAGTGTTTTAATACTATTTGAGAACTGTAAAAAAGACGGTCAATTGTTTTTCCAACATGTAATCCCATTCAGCACACTTGTGTCCAATACTTATGAATTTGAGTGCCTGTCAAACGGAGTACTGAAATGGAATTTCTTAGCATTCCAGGCAATCAATTATTCTTCCCAAGTCTAATGTGTAAAATTCAATGCCATATGTCATACAAGATCCTGGAAATTAACAAATTCCTGAATAATAAAAAAATAATTTACTTCAGTACTTCATTCAGCATTCCAAAATCATCATTAGGAATTTGTTTTCTAAAAATACCTGGAATTGAATTATATATGTTACGGGTCAACATCCTAAATCAAATGTAGAGATTTAAGAGCAAGGCCCACACTCTAAAAAGCATCAAGTCCAGAATAAAGAGGCAGTGCCATTCTCATTTGTAGATGGCAGTGATGACCTCAGCAGAAACCTAATGCTGAAGCTAGATGTCTTACAGGGATAAATCAATCCAAAAACTAACATGTTTCTTGACCAGAATTTTTCTTTCTCACAAGCAGTATTTGCAGAGGTATGACAATGACACTGTAGGAAGATACTCTTGCTAGAGACACACAACAACCAACTAATCTTTGATAAATGGCTCTCTGGCTGCTGAAGTGTCTCTGGCAGCAACAACTGCATACCTTGTTCACATAATCTTAATGGACTAAATGCAGACACAGTTTGAGATCTCTCTCATTATATCTCCCTCTCATTAAATCCAAAAAACACTCAAGAGGAAATGGGAAAAATTGTCAGTGAATGGGAAAAACAGGACTATTTCAGACAAAAAGAACATGGTTACCTGTGAGAAGACAAAATAAAATGCATTTAAGGAAGAAAAACATGTCCAAAACCACGAAATGTTTGCTACTTACCAGGAGGAACAGGAGGGCACAAAGTAGGCCCAACATTGGTTGGAGGAGGTACTGCTGATGGAAATCTCATTTGTGCTTCTCCACCATACCTAACATTTATGTGTAAAGATAAAAAATTACTCACGCTTCATACACAGTCCATTTATTTTTCATGTCTTTGAGAATTAACAGCAATATTGCGATTCTTTTAAGGTAAGGAATAAAGAACGTAGCATAAATTTTCAGAAATATTTGTGACTGACTGTATTGTAACTAACTGAACACATTATATGAAAAGCAGTAACATATGCAATTGTAAAGAGAAGTTAGATGAACATGTAATGTTTTGGTGGATACTTCAAGTTCTGTAGTGATAAGATGTGACCAGGCTTTAAAGAGAAATTTACCAATTCTCAAAACCAGGCTTATGATTTAGCAATCTTTTTAAGGCTTACCCCCACAGGAAAGTGGAAAGGACACAGCTGCAATAACCCATATTCATATTTTTATCATCCACAAGTTCTATCCATCTCTTTCCTACAGTGCTGCACAAGCACTTTGTTGGGTCTTCCCTTGCTAGTGCACATCTGTCCAGTTATCCTTTACACTGCCCTTCAGATCTTGTAATATAATTTAGAGTTTAATAAAGAACAACAGTTCACAGCCTGTTAAGAACAGCCCACTTGATCTAACACCTGCACAAATTTCAGCAAAACCCAAGCAAGCTTATGAGAATATAAGACTCAAAATCTAGCAAAACCATAAAGTTAAATTTGCATATTTTATCATCATTCTCAACAGATTCTTAACAGAACTTTTTTCTCCTCCAGGCCACATGCCCTGTGAGAACAGGCAAGAGATCCATGATATACCAATTCCCTTAAAATATACATATCTGCACCATACCAAGGACATGCAGTACTGAAGATACATGCATGACAAGTCAATCTTTCAGAGTGGAAGACCATACTTCTTCACTCATCTTAGAGAAAAACAAAAAACAACCAACCAAAAATAAAAATAATAATAATAATATACACACTGTGCTTCAATTAACTGGATACTGTGAAGTACACATAAGTGCATTTCAAGCAGATTAAACTACCTGTTCAATAGCCACCTCTACCGGTGGAATACAAGCATCGAAGTGGGGAACTAACCAGAAGTCATCACTACAAGAGCGTTCTGTTGCGGATAACACTAAATTAGTGCAAAAGCATATTCCGCCAGGTTTAACAGTCTATACTCATTTTAGAACATTGCTTGCACAGGCAGTAGGTTAAAGAGTCTATACAATTATTTAGTGGTTGTAGTGATCCTGAGCATAACATTCAGAATAACCCAAAGAATTGAAACTTACCTGAAGAATGCTCGAGTAGCCCAGGCAGACACTTCTCTGTCACACGCAGCATTAGAACAAGCCAAGATAAGGCAAGTGGCACAGGCCTGATCCTCCTAGAGCATATCATACTATTAGGGTGGCAGCTTGTATCAAGTTGTTAACAAATGTGCAGAAGTTATATTGATAAATAGTAAACACTTCTAGTAAAGAGTAAAAACTTTTTGCACCGTTTTATTTAGAAGGTAAGGAAATCAGCTCTCCCCAGCTATAGACAGGAAGTGGATCATAGCGAGGATCCCACTGCAGCCGATAAACTCTTGTTATACACAGTTTTCCATGTCTTCCACCTAAACATGACTAAGGTTGATGCAATCTCCGCAGAAACATAAATTATGTTTCAATAAAAAATTTATACCAATAATGGTTTGCACATTCTAGTGGTCTATTAAAATACCACTTAGTCTGTCCTATCAAAGAACAAGAGAATGGATTACAGTGGACATTTACTACCAATACAAACCAGTACCAGTCAACTTCAAATTGTAATACACAATAGCTTCATTTCTGCTTGTTTGTTACTTACCTTAAACAGAAAATCAGACCAATCATACACATTTCCACTGACCTCCAAGGGGTAAAAACTTCTGGAAGTACTAGGAATTTAACTTTTTTTAAAACTCTTCCTTCCCTGCTCTTAGATGAACTCCCTATCCTACACTAAGAACTGCATTATGCTTCTGCATACAAGATATATGTCAGTTTCAGGAAAAATTAAATACTTCCATTGTTAGATATCATAAAACAAGTTAATTATCATTATATTGCCTTGTTTTACATAGACAGTAAAGGAGGGAAAGCCAACTCTTTAACTGATAAACAAAACATTACCCAGTAGTTTACAGCAACAACAAAAATATGCTAAAGAAAGTGATTAAATTTACATAAACATTATACGAATTCTATTTTTCCTAACAGGTAAGAAGTTCTTACCTGATGCAACTTGAAAAATCTTTCAATATCTTCTCCATCTCCGCTTACATTGCTAACAAGCAGATGCCGCAGCTGATCAACAGGTCTGAGTTTATGAAACATAAAGCTCCCCTAAAAGTAACCCAAACTAAATTAAAATGAAGATGTATTTACTGTGGCCATACCAACACCCCTCCCCACAGTGCTTATCTTATTAGCACTCCGAGTTTTCCTTTGTCATATTACTGGATAGAAATATAATATAAATAGTGGCTAAAGCCAAGTTCCATTCACATGCAGAGAATTCTCTAGGGAGTCTACGGAAGGCAAGACAAACACTGTAATGGCTATAAATTCTCCACAAATTCATTTACTTCTGCTATGCCCAACATGAAGAAGAAATTGCAAGCATACAGGAAACAGATACAGAAAAGAAATGCTTAATGTATCTTTCAAATCCTTGAAACTGCCTGGAAAAAAAGCACTTGAAGAGTTTAGAATGAAGGGCATGCTAAGACTCTACACTCAATCATCTTGCAGCCATACTAAGTACTGGAGAGAGGGACCAGCTGGTGCCTTCAACAAAAAACGCTGCATCAAACAAATGCAGGTTGAGTCTGTGGTTGCAAGACATTACTGATAAACCAATATTTTTCAAATTGCCTATTAGTTTAGCTATTGAGTGCCCTAAAATATTGCTAAATGTAATCTGCAGAGGCATAGGAAAGTTAATTTTTTTCTTTTTGTGGCTTTTGTACTTTAAAACTTTTTTTAAAAACCCTTTTGGGACTTCTTGGATGGCAAAGCAGAAATCATTTGTTCAAATTTCAATTGCCAACAAAATTTACTCCAACTATATTTTTGGGGTAGACGGTGTCTATTTTAATTTCATATAATCATAAGTACAAAACCAAGGTTAAAAGAAATTCTCAGATTATCTGTATCTACAAGGGTCTCCAGTGACCAAAATAAAACTACCAATATCCTGTACATGAGAAGCTGGCCAAATAGCTTTGAGTAAATTTAAAATAGGTACAAATGGTATCAGCAATTTTCTTCTTTGTTCATCTTTACATTCAGGATACAATCTTAAAAAAGATATCCATAATTAGTATTTACAGGTTTAGATCAGCCTTCCAAATTCATACACACTCTTATGATTTCCTGCATTAAGAAAAGTAATACCTGGGCTGAAAGCAGAACAAACTTCTTAGGTGGCAGCATGTGTTGTTGCACAACAACAGGTGAATCAGTTATAGGAATAATGTCTCTATTTAGTGGTGTTACAATCTTCTGAACTTTAAATTCATCAACAGCAGAAAGAGCCCAGGAATGCCCATCAACACGGGTGGTCATCTGAACAACAGAGAGATATTACACAAAGCTTAGTAATGGATATTTATTTTGTAGATCCATGGTGATATCATATTATTTACCATTAACATTACACAGAACAGAACGTACTCTTCACAGAAGAAAACCCAAAGCAAATAAGTGAGTTGTTGCACTAACAGAAGGTTGCCTCTAAATTTACAGCTGCTTTTGGGAGACAGGGATAGAGTTTTGCATTTAAATATAAAACCACTTGCAAAGGGGGATCCTTTAATGCCACTACAGTATAACCAGCAACAATCTGCTAACCGTATCAGCACCATGTACCAAAGGTAACATTAATTCATATTTCGAACAGCCAAAAATAGTGGAAACTGAATCATAAAGGTTTACAAAACTTTCACAGTTGGCAGCAGTATTTCAAATATGACTCAGGAAGAGACATAAGGTAGTGAAGAGATTCCAGAAATCTATGTATGCTAAGAAAGAACTGCTGCTCAAGTATAGTCTGCAGGTTTGTTTGAGAAAGCAAAGTGTCTGTTCCTATCAGATGCCTTGGAGAAAAAAAGACAAGTCAGCACTGGGGATATTTATAAGCAAGTTTTTGCAGAGAAGGGACCTGGAGTAATTATAAAGCTCCTTTGTAAGTTATTAAAACAGGAAATAATGAAAATCTAGCTTTGAAACTTTTAACTTAAACAGTCTCTGCTCATTCCAGCTCTACCATTGCTCCTTCAATAACACTGTTTTTGAGATGTCACTTCTCCACTTCAAAAGACTTCAGACTTCCTTCAGAGCTGGAATAACACAAAATGTTCTCCCTGAACTAACACATAATGCAGTCAAAACTCTGCAAATTTCCCTTATAAATTCTCCTATGTAATAATTAGGAAAAAAGAAAATACGAGAAAAAAAAAGCTGAAATAATGAAGAGGTTAATAATGCCTGAAGTCTAACGAAGACATGGCATACCAGTTTCAACAGACACCCAAAGTTTCTAGCATGCACACTAAGGCCTACTATTTTTTTTTTTTAGCTTGAAGCACCTTGATTAGTAGTTTTGTAAGTACTTCCAAACTCCTCATGGAAGTCTTCTATGAACTACCCATTCCTTGCAGATATTATCTGCTATCAGAAAAGGAAAAATACCTAGATTTCATCAAAATTGCATAAAAATTTACTTTAGTACCTGTGTTTCCATCATTGGCTTTTGAAAAGGGAAAGAATCATGATTGATGCACCACAGGATGTCGTTGTCCTCATTTCCTGAAGCTGCCATCAATAGGACCCCTAACAAGATATGAAGTTTGTATTAGAAGCAATAATCAAACATTAGATGCAAATTAATTCATACTTTATTTACTGAAGATCAAACTCTAAGCCCTAATCATACAATCTGAACAGCAAATGTCTCCTGATTGTGTATGCTAGAGGGTTCTTCAGGCCACTAATAATACCGTTTACTCTCTATTCTAAAATGTACAAAGAAAAATTACCCTACAATAGGTAGAATGTGCCTAAATGAGATGTTTAAACACACGCGTGAAAATGCATTCAGAAATGAGTTCAAAGATAAAAACTCTTATGTAAGAGTAAACGATCAGTAACATAGAGATGTTTTCCTGCCCACATTTCTACAGTATTTTTTAAAATACAGCCTACAAGCAGAAGTGATATAAACCTGGAAGCATCTGGCAGCTGTTTGGTACCTCATACAGTATCAGCAGCTAAATGAGTCAAAAAAATGAACAAAAGTCAGCACACACTAAATAGGTAAGAAAAAAAAGCCTCTAAATAGGAAAGAAGCCTATTCTATCCCCTGCTTTTAAGAACTAATCACACGTGCCTAGACATACATAGGTGAATTGGAACACATTATATCTATTTTATGGAGACATAAGAAGGAAAAAAGGCTGATCAACACATGAACAATTCTTTTTTCTGCTCCAACACTGCACCTTACAGAATTAACTTCTGAAAAACATGACAACCCTCCACTCCCAAGAACTCTGCCATTAACACTCTGTACCACTGCTCACCTTTGCTGTAAAGAGCTCTGTGAACCTTTGTGGGCTTCTCTACAGTAGAAGCAGCTGAAAAGCCAGGTGGCAAACGGACATGAACCAAGCTTAACATGGAGGGACGAGCTGTTGGATGCTTAAATTGTGAAGTACTAAAATATAGTCGGACACCTGAAAAAAATTTAAAAAGGTCCCCATTTTCCTAAATTGTACATATGCCATTTATAAGTTTAAAAGAGGGGAAAACAGCATTGCTTTCTTACCTGCATGTGTGACTGCTAGTAGCTGACAGTCTATGGATTCAGAATTTTCAATCACTGCTATTTGAACAATAGGCTTAAATACAGACCGATCTATTGTTCTAAAAAACAAAATTTAAAAAAAAAATCATATATTGTCAATCCAGAGAATTAAGCAAGTAACATTCATCAAAAATTCAGCGTGAAACTACTGGCCTTACTACTGGCCTTACATTATAATTGTCATAAATATACCTGGCAATGCTCCCAGCAGCAGAAACGATGGCATTTTGTGAAAGAGAAGTAACCCTTGTCATTCCTTGACCATCTTGTCCCAAATCATAAACCTGTAATTTGATAGTAGAACTTTGTGATTTACAGTTGAATAAATGCATAAAACCTCACCTACCAAGCTGCACCTCAAACTGTTTTTGTTTCATGCTCACGTTTCCATTCAGTAGAAGGGAAGATCAAAAGTCTACTCTTTCCTCAGAAGAAAGCGTTTCTCAACTTCAGCACACATTTTATTACAAAACCAGAATATCCTGACAAGTCTACAGAAAATTCCCAGGTACTGAGGAAAATGTAAAAAAATACATACTCATTAGTAACAGAACCAAGAGTCATCAGAAGAAATTACATACTTGCAGCACTCCTTTTTCTGAGCGGGTGTATAAGATATTCCGAGAGTTGTCAATGGCGATTTGAACTACAGGATCTGGGAAGGGAGGCAAAAAGGGAGAGCCAGAAAATCAACACTAGATTTGTTAAGAAAAGCATAAAAGAGAATATCTATAAAATAATTAATTGCAAGCTAAAAGAGACTGCAGGAGTCCCACACAAGTTTCCTACTGGAAGCAATTTAAAACAGCAATCAACTGCACATAATTATTAGCAAACTTTAAAAAAATGTATAAAGTATTAAAATTGTTTACTAAACAGTGAGACAAGGCAATATTATTTACTTAAAGATTGTACTCACTAAGCACATAATAATTTTGTATTACAGAACACTATCTTTAATCGTAAATGGCAAACTTCCCCAACTTTGATTTCTATGTCCTGAACTAGACACACAAACAAGTGGCTGGATTTTCACAATCATCAGACACTGCAGGTTTTATTGAAAATAACTACACGCTCTGAATGAGGAAACTATTCTGTCTTATATCTTGGTAGTATTATATAAAAGATTACATTAAATTTTCAGTAAAACTTTAACATCAGTACTTACCATCCTCTGAGAATGTGAACTGTAGCAACGAAGGAATAAGGAAAGACAACATGCTCTTTGAATGGTTAATTTTCCTACAGCGCTGGCTAAACCAGCCTGCTTCAGCCTACAATTTAAAAAAGAATGTTGAAAGAAAAAGCAAAAACTCAAGCTTAATAGTTACTTTAAAAAAGCTGTTAATAGGACAAGTATGGAAACAAATAAAAATCTAATTACACATCACTGACTTAACTAGAAAAGTACTTGGTTTTCAACTGAAAAGGTGATCATTAAAAGGTTTTCACTGAACAGGTGATCATTAAAAGGAATTTTTTTACATAAAAAGGGTACAGTAAGTGACAAAGTTCATTTTATTTTTGAAGCTGACCAAAGATGTGTTGCTATTCCATCTTCTTTAAAGAAAATTCATCTACACTAAGATATCAGAGCTTCTGTGCAACAAGCCGTGCAACATAATTATGGAAGAAAAAAGACAATGAACCTGACATGTTCCACAACTCGTAGTGCCTTGATCCCACAGCCATTCAACAATAAAAAATGCATGTGTGTAAAAGTTATAGTCACCTGGTATGCTACTTCATATAAGCAGCCATCTTTTCCAGCCAAAAAGATACGCCCATTATCAGTAGATGTTATTGCCAGAATGTATGTATTGTCAGTAGGGAGTGAGTAAAGAGGATCTGGTAGCAGCTGCATTCCTCCAGACATACTGTCATTGAGTGATCCAGAACCTTAAATAAATAAATAGATTGATCCTCTTTAATTTTTAACCTGTTCTCATAAATATTACAGATTCATGATAAGAAACATTTTGGAAAATAGGAAAAACTACAGCAAATTTCATAATCCCTAAACACATTCTTGAGTGGTTCTTCTCCAAAGTGAACTGCAGTGTAACAGATCTTCTATTTCTTTTTTAAAAAATCAAGTAAATTCTGTGTAAGTATCCAAGTCAGGAAAGGCAATGTTTTCAGCTTCTACACACTTCATCTCCTCTAAACTGTGACAAGTCTAAATCACAGCTTTCTACTTCTCTTTCACACCAAATATAAAAAGACAGCAGAAGATTGTAATCCTCTCCCTTTCTCCAAACAATTCTGTATTTTCTCTCAGCATACATGGCATAAAAATACAGTATTGCTTTCCCAATTTCTGTTGCTGGAATACAGTGCCAACCAAATTAATGAATTGTCTTCACTGGTTGCAAGATTCAACAGTCTCTCCCAGTCCAACATGCCATTTAAGTAACAGCAACCCCTGTTCCAAAAAGTCTTTCAATGTTAAGCTGATGAATAATACAATTCAATGCTTCCATGGGAGCTCAGGATCCAGCAAGTGCACACCCCATAAAAATAGTTTCCCCACTGTCTGTCACATGATTCAAAAATTAGCAAGTCACTTAACATATAGCTTTGTTTTTCGTCTTTTTTTTCCATCTTTTTTTTTTTAATCCAACATGTATACTTGTTAACGCACAAGAGACAAAAGAGAATTACCTCCTTGTATATTAGCACAACTGAGCCCTAAAATCACAATATCCACAGGAGTAGCCAAAACAAGTAAGTGTCGTACATGAGGCTGGAAGATGCCTAAAGAGGAGAAAATAAAATTTCAGTTTGGAGTCAACCTCTCAGATCACAATAATGTATCCAATGTATCCATTCAAAAGACGTATCAGTTGACTAGAGGGAACAGTCATATTTAAGACATAACAATCTGTAAAAAACTCTAGAATTAGATAGAAAAACCAGTTAGCAATTCAGCTTTCAGTTCATTAAATAAAGGACCTTCAAAATTATGTTATTCTTTTAAATGAGTTTCTTCTAAATTCAACCCTACTGCTAACTGACTTCAATGTTACCTAACCAGTAGCCACCAAAAGAACTAGGAGGGTTAGAACGCAGGAATTCATGAAAATTATCACTTGAAAGTGTATATTTATAAACAGTACAAATGTTATGACTATGATGTGGCAAAGGACTGCAAGCTTATCAGTGCAAATTATTGCTAAACACTTTTTGTTTTGTAATTAATATCACAATGTTCCTAAAGCCAAAACAAACCCATCTATCTTGTGCACACATATACACACACACACAAAAAATACAATTTCACATATGGATACATAAAAAAAACCCCAAACATACACACACAGAAGAGTCCTTACCTCCTTTCGGCTTTACCAGACCCACTGCAAGAATAGTTTCACTAAGACCATCAAAACAAGCCAGATCTCCCCTGTCAGCAAAAGAGAAAAAAGAACTTCAATAAAACTTGTCACGTAGTACCACATAGTAACAAAGTAAATGAAACTGCATTCTATATATTTAAAAATGATCTTATTTTAACAGCTTAAAGCCATTTACTTCTCTTAGAATCATAGAATC
>WAAB01008133.1:0-13220 GCA_013389865.1 Piaya cayana
CCAAGGGCTGCTCCGCGTTTGAAAACAAAGAGAAAACAAAGCAGCCCCCACAGTAGTCAGAAATCCACAGCAACCTGTGTTTGCTACGCATAAAAATCACCCTTCTCCAGAAGTGGAGCTCTCTGCCTGGAGTAACATAAACCCCTTTAGGGCTTTTTCACCTACTGAAATATTTGTCTCAAAGGCTGAAATGTCTCACTCCTGCTCGTGGAAGCAGCTTTCCTTTCTCCAGAGCTCCCCACGCAGCTAAAGGCATAGGCAATGCCCACCTGCCAGCACACTCAAATTTAAAACAATCTCTGTTTTAGAAGACTCCAAACTCTGTTTAGAATCAGCTGATTTTTCATTGTTAACTGACAAAGGGGTGCACCAGCTGACACCCTGGGGTCCTCTCCAGGTCTCTGACTGCAAGAAAGCCATCAGTAAAAATCACTGGATGGTGCACTATCCCCTCCTCTGGCTGTTGAAAAGAAGTGTCACTAAACCAGACAAACACTTGTGCTGTGTCTCAGCAGGCACTAATTTAGCCCATACAGAGTGCTCTTGCATCACTTGTTCTGGGCACAGTTTAATTGCAAAATTATTTTCCTATCAAACAAAAAGTGTATAAGAGAGTAGCAAGGGATTGTTTAAACCCTGATGGACAGAGTAGCAAGGGATTGTTTAAACCCTGATGGACACTATATGGGATGTGAATAAGTATAAATAACTTTGGTTCCTGACTGTGCTTGGGACCACTGAGAAAGTATCACTGCTGGGGTAGGGAACCAGTGAACAACCAACAGTGGGGAATAGGGCTCAGTTGCCCCTGGGAAGGATGGGCATCAGGATGGGGCCCCCATTCATGCTGAAATGCTGCAGCAGACACATCTGGGCAATGAACCATGGATCAGACCTCTACCGATCTCGGGCAACTGCGGGAGGCCTCCAGAACACACTGCCAGTATCATGGCAGGACTTCCAGCCCTGCTGCAGGGAGCCAGCAGGACCATGCAGAGCTGGAGGAGCCTCTCCAAACCCCCTCGCCCTGTCACTCTCCAGATGTGCTCCTTCCTTGTGACGTGACAGGAGCTGGCATGGCAATGCTATGGCATCCAGCATGGTGGTGAGGAGAAGGGAATACAGCCAACACCATGGCATCAGGCCACATCTGCCCCAGCCAAGGGTACATGTCAGCTTGTGCCCAGACTGCTCCACAACAGATGTTGAGTGGTTTGCATCTCAAGACAAGCCTGTTGAATTTGTTTTCATTTCTGACCCTATCACAGGAGGCTCAGATACAAGCAGAGCCAACTACTGCCCCAAACACACAACTTTTCCCATGACAAGGCAGACAAGACCTAGCTTTTAATTGGGGATCATCCCATTTAAGCAGGCTCATGACAGAAGTGAAAAAAACATGGACAAGACCAAAACTGCAGCCTGGAGGAGCCACAGTTGGAAAAAGTTGTGACAAGAAATCATAGAATTGCTAGGTTGGAAAAGACCTTCAAGATCATTGAGTCCAAATATCCACTACTAAACTGTATCTCTGAGCACTTCACCTACCTATCTTTTAAATACCTCCAGGGATGGTGACTCAACCACTTCCCTGAGCAGCCTGTTCCAGTGCCTGATAATGCTATTGGTGAAGAGTTTTTTCCTGATGTCTAATCTTAACTTCCTGTGGTGCATCTTGAAGCCATTTCCTCTTATCCTGTCACCTGGGAGAAGAGACCAACACGCACCTCGCTACAACCTCTTTTCAGGTAATTGCAGACAGTGATAAAGTCTCCCCTCACAAGTGTCCCTGCAGAAACCCTTCCTTTGCAACTCCCTGACAGCCACTCCAGCACAGTGTCTGCTGCGTGGTACTAAATGCCAAGGTCATGTCTCAGATTCTGAGTTAACGTAGTGTGAGATCTGGCACAAATCAAGTCACTACTGCTTTTATCAGGCATATCTGCTGAAGCATGGCCTTCAGGTAACAACTGAGCTGAGCTCTACTTACAGTGAATTCCATAAAAGCACAAAAGACATGATGATCCCAGCTGCAAACTGGAAAACTGGACCTCAGCTCCCCATCAGTGAAAGGAGTACATGAGCCATTTCCCATTTATCCAAGGAATTTATGAAGCGGCGTTATGAAAGCATGGAGTACTGATCCCTTCGGTGTCTTTAAAAAAAGCTAAGTCAAAAACACAGCTCATTTTAAGCTCCAAGAGGAAGCCTGCAAACTTATATACAAGCTTTTTTCAAATGTCTCCTTTAATGCCTCACATTTGTTAAGCACCCTGTGACGCCCGGTGTATCATAGGATACCTCGGAATTTGGAAGGGTCAATAAAAAGCGATCTAAGCCGTGTTACCTATGTCTAGACTGTTGTGTTTAGGTCTTTCATCTTTAGAGAGCAAACAGGTTCTGGGCATGGAAACACTGCCCTCAAGTGGCACAAGCTCTGTAGGGCCTTTCAGGAAGCGCCTCAGCTTTGCAGGGAGAAAGCGGTTTGTGGATGGTTGAGCCATGAGAGAAAAACAAGACCATTTAAAGAACATTTAGAAACGTATCTTTTAAGAACTGAGCCTGGAAGGAAAGAGCATGCTTTGCCTAGAGGTGAATGTAGGGGCTTGTTTGGCTTGTCCGAGGCCAGCCTCCTCTGTTCGGAGGCAGATGAGGTGGCCAGCAGCAGCCACTCCTTCCTCCAGCTGCGCACCTCAGTGGTCCCACCTGCCAGGTTCCGCTGCCACCAGCAGCGGCAGCTTTAGAGTTGCGCTTTGCCACTTTTAGCAGCTCTTTGGCTGACTTAGGCTGACTAGGGATCTGCAGGAGAAAAGCCTGATAGGAGGGAGAGGAAGAGAAGAAGGAATTGCTGTGGGCCTTGCTTCTGTGTTTTCTCCTAATTCCTAAGGGCCTTGTCCCCATGCCACTTGTGCAGGCATTACTTATGCCTAGAAATCTTGCAGATGCCCAAAGTAACATGAAATGCATGCAGCACTGCAGGCTATCTCCTCCCACCTTGCTTCTCCAGGGTTCAAGCAGCAAGGCTGGACAGTACATTTTGGCACCACAGCAGCAGAGAGGTCTCAAAGCACCACCTGCAATTGACAGGGAAGGGCCCTTGTCCTCAAATGTGTAGAGTCACATTCACAAAGGTGCAGAAGAAGCCTTGGGCACAGACACATGCAGTGCTACCAGCACAGCTCTGTCCACGGCACTGCAGGCACTGCTCCTGCCCACCCAATGCGAGATGCCCATGCTGGATTCCAGAGCTGTTGTTGGTGCTTTTCTGTCCTGGCTGCCAGCCTGGAAAACAAAGTTCCCAAACAAATCAAGAGCAACTGGGAAAGAACACCTCCGACATTCCTGCTTGCTGACAGCAGCATTTCCAAAGCAGTGGGGTTGGAGAGGCCAAGCCTATCTCCCAGATGAGTATAAGCGATTGGAACACCATTCAGCAAATCTCCCTCGCTAAAATCCCACCACAAGAAAGACTGCAAACTTGTAACATAGCTATTCTATAACAACATCTCCTCTAAAAGACTATTTCAGACCCAGGCTTTATATTCTGCAATCAGAAGGCAAGATTTTGCCAAGAGGGAAGTATTTTCTTAAGTAAAAAGACTGAAGGACCCAGTTTGCCAAGCAAAGGATTTGAGCCACAAGTAATCTCACCAAATCATAGAATCATAGAATCATCAGTTTAAAAGAGACCCACTGGATCATCGAGTCCAACCATTCCCATCAAACACTAAACCATGTCCCTCAGGACCTCGTCTACTCGTGCCTTAAACACCTCCACGGAAGGCGAATAAACCACCTCCATGGGCAGCATATTCCAATGCTTAATGACCCTTTCTGTAAAAAACTTCCTCCTAATCTCTAGCCTAAATCTCCCGTGGTGGAGCTTGAAGCCATTCCTCCTCGTCCTGTCCCCTGTCACTTGGGAGAAGAGGCCAGCTCCCTCCTCTCCACAACCTCCCTTCAGGTAGTTGTAGAGAGCAATGAGGTCTCCTCTCAGCCTCCTCTTCTCCAGGCTAAACAACCCCAGCTCTCTCAGCCGCTCCTCATAAGNCACTGGCCTCCAGCTGGAGTAAACTCCATTTACCACCACTCTCTGGGTCAGGCCCTCTAACCAGTTTTCCACACAGGAGAGTGTGCGCCTATCCAGTCCAGAAGCTGAGTTTCCATAGCAGAACGCTGTGAGAAACTGTATCAAAGGCTTTACTGAAGTCCAAGAAGACTACATCCACAGCCTTTCCCTCATCCACAAGCCTAGTCACTTTGTCATAGAAGATCAGGTTAGTTTGGCAAGACCTGCCTTTTGTGAACCCGTGTTGACTGGGCCTGATCCCCCAGTTCTCTTGCAAGTGCTTTGTGATAGCACTCAAGATCACCTGCTCCATGACTTTCCCTGGCACTGAGGTCAGACTGACAGGCCTGTAGTTGCCCGGATCCACCTTGTGCCCCTTCTTATAGATGGGCACATCAACCAGCCTCCAGTCCAGTGGTACCTCCCCAGTCATCCAGGACCACGGGAAGATGATGGAAAGGGGTTTGGCAAGCACATCCACCAGTTCCCTCAAAACTCGTGGGTGGACAAAGTCTGCCATAGGCACGTAAGGTTCCAGCATTCACTTTGCTCTAATTTATGGTGTTTAGTTCTGTAGGTTTCTGGAGTCCCATGTCTGAGCTAGGGGTTTTTCAGGTCACTTTGCTCTGTAAATGAAGGCAAAACTTGGAAAAGGATCAGGGGTCACAGCACCTAATGAAAGGGTAGGAAAGGTGCGGTTCCCCAGCATGGCAGATGCAGCAAAGAGCATCCATCTGTAGGGTGTACAATGGAGACAGCCAAGGAAACCCAAAGGCAGGGCAGCTGCTGTGGTGGCTCTGCCACAGCCCACTTTAAAAGAAAAGTGAGTTATTTCCACCCCGCCCCTTCTGGCAGAGCACCAGAGCAAATAAAAAAATCACTCAAGACATACAAGGTGTCCACTGTATCTTTTAGTAAATAACACGTGCTCTTAAAACACTGGATTCAAACAACAACCCCCACAGGCCAGACCAGACAGGAAATACCACAGCCACAACTGGCATTGCTTTGCAACACTAACACTGCTTAACCAGCCCCTAGCAGTGGGGCGAACCCTACCCTTTCCTGAAATCAAACCAAAACCATCCACTACTGCCCACTGCAGCTGCACATGTTGCAAAGAGAAAAGGAGAATGGAAGGAGAAAAGGTAGGAAGGGATATAAGAGTCTTAACAGACAGGTAATTACAAGACGTGAGATAGTCACCACCTTAAGAATTCCACATGTACCAGCACGTTTCTTTGTCCAGTGAGTCTGGAAGATGGTAGGCACGCGCACACAACACAAACACAAGACATGACAAACAGGGACAAGCAGTTACAAAAAGAGAAAACAGAGAGAAAACAAGAGACAAAACATATTAAGAGTTAGAGTGTTGTGGGACTTCACAGGTATTTTTAAACTCTTATCCCCACCCCTCACTGGATCAGGTGGGGGAGACAGGTACCAGGCTCAGGCACATCCCTTCTCCCTAGACAAATCCAGACACACTCTCCAGTACTGCCAGCCTTGCCCCTAAGGCTGGGGGCAAACACCTGCTTTGAGCCATTCAACTCATGCCACACCAGGTCCACACAGACTCATCATAGCATAACGCCTCTGACGGCATTTGCTGGGCAACCTCTTCCCACCAGGTGCCACAGAATCCCTGGCCATGCTCATCTGCAGTTGCTGCCCAGGGAGAAACTCCACCAGTTCCCAGAGCAGCCAAGCACTGCTGCTGCAGCACTCCATGGAAGGCACACCTCCTCCACACTGAAGACTGATGCTTATAAGAATGCTTCATCCACACATCTATGTTCTCTTACACATGTGCTGTCTGATAAAGTACACTGATGACTCCTCCTTTAACATTCCATGCTTCTTACCTAAAGTTTTTAAAGCCTAAAGGACTTGGCCATTCCACTTTTTGCTATGAACTAGGTCAGCATTATTATCAACGTTTTATTTCAGAACATACAGGCCTGTAAAGATCATCACGTATTTAAAAGTTAAGTTTCCCCCACACCTAGAACACTCGGCAATTGCTTTGTTGCAGACCCATCTTCAAGAAGATTTTAACACTGTCCAACAAGAGGCACAGTCACCAATACTTTATTAAAACACACCAGAAGCAGAAACATGTTTCTTTATTAGAGCTATTTAATTCTCAAGTATCAAGAATTACGGTGCTTTATACAATATTATTACCACAGGGCAGTGAAATGAGCATTTTCTTAGTGTAGTGCAATTCGTACTAAATGAAGAGCTTTTAAAATGAAGGGGTTTTTGTCAGTACAGACCAGGACTTAATCTGCTGACCTCTAACTGAAACAAATAATTGAAAAACACAAAAAAAAAATTACCCTCTGGAATAAAGCACTATATACAGTACACTTGGAGCTCTACACTAAAAGCTTTAGGCATGTAAATCTGAGCTATTACACCACTGTTCCAAGTTGCTATTCACAGCTGAATATACTGGGAATTAAGCATTCAAATGACTTTTTTCTTGAGTACAAAAATTTGTCTGCTTTAGTTATAAAGAGCTCTGCCAATATACACAAACTATACACTTCAGACATTCACAAAAAGATATAAGCAAGAAAAGGGTTATCAAAAACACTTAATACAATTAGTCGATAACCCTTCCCACCATGGTCCACATCTACAGATTCCCCCCGTCCCTCCCCATCCAAGCCCTTTCCCCACAGAAAGTCACATACTTACCACAAGTGTTAGCAAGTATGGTTTAAAAAAGGGCCCCCAGGGCAAGTTACTTATAATTCAGTTGCCACTGTCAACAGATCTGGACCTCGATCTAGACCTCTGCCGATCCTCCGATGATGCAGATTTAGATCTACTGGAAGAATCACGTTTCTGGTTCTTCTCTGGCACTGGAGATCTACTAACCGATCGAGACTTGCTCCGGCTCCTACTCCTTGATCTGCTGTAAGACTTGCGGCTACGGGAACGGCTACAAGAATCAGACGAGCTTCTGCTATGAGATCGTGAACGGCTTCTGGACCTACTGAGGAAACAAAGAGCACTGGTGTTAGCCACAAAACATCACAGACGACAACAATAACAAAGCGATTCACCGGTCTCCAGTCTGGTTGCCCGAGTACTGACTTCAAAGCCTTCTTAATGAATATTTAAGCACTATTTGAGTTAACAGAAATCCATACCTGTGTCTTTTGCCACCTTCAATTAGTTTGATTTTCCTTCCATTTATTTCTTTACCAGAAAGCTTTTCAATAGCATTCTTTAAATCACCATAAGAGGCAAATTCAACCACCCTACAGATAAGAGGATGGGGGGAAAACAAAGAACACAGTTCACTATTCCAAGTCATATTTTTTATGGTAGAGCAAAACATACTCTTGGGGAAAAAAAAAAACCAAAAACCAAAAAAACCCAAAATCAAAACACCTCATACTAGTCAGCGCAGTCATCCCATATACTCAAGCACGAACTAAAGAATTCCCCTCCCCAAATAGCAGAGATTAAGTTTTCACAGGGCAGCTATATTAAACCATTAACAGTTGCCGAGCACTGGAAGCAGCCAGCTTCCCTCCCCAGAATAGCCACATAACATTTACAAGTATTACTCTACAGCTTTCAAGAGATTACTTTACAGGCTTACCCTTCATTTAACTTAGGTCTGTGTGCATCTGCAAAGGTTACTTCCCCAGCTTGTCTCATGAAGTCCTTCAGATCCTAACACAAGACCAGTTATGTTATGCAAAGGAAGTGAAATTAATACTATCTATATATAAACAGTTTAAAACAGAAAAATCTTACAACTAACAGAGAAGATGTTAGGTAAGTTACAAACATGGCAATTGCCATACTTGTATTCTATCAAAATTGAATTATCTATATCAGGGCACGAAATAAATGAAAAAAAAAAGCACACTGCTTTAAGCAAAATGCTAATGAAGTGTCTTAACATTAAGGAAAATTTTAGTCTACAAAGATTATACAGATTAAATAAGAAAGAAAGAGTAAGAGAGAGAGAAATAATAAAGAACATTTGTATATATACTTGACTGAGTGTGGAATACTGCCCATATATTTTTGTATTATTTCAATCTTGATTTATACTACAAATACTAAAATGCATAGAAAATTACATTTAGATAACACCAATTATTTTGTGCCCCATATGTCATTAAAAATATAGTTTACTTTACCTTTATTAACATATCCCTAGGCTAGCCAAGCAGCAAACTGCATTAAGCGACCGGAGATACCGCCATGACATATGCCCGACTGGCTCTTCACCACCCACTTGACGAACACTACCCAGTAGATGGAAGCCATTAATCGCACTGCGCTCCCTACTGGGAGACTACTGATGGATCCAGACATTCGCTATGCTTGATGTTACCAAGGACCACTTTACAGCGATCAGGATTCCAACGACCACCTAACTTCGTATCTTTCAACTCTTTTCGAGCAGGACCTCGTTATTCGGAAGCGTTACAGGAAGAACAGCTCTCAACTTAGGAATCAGATCTCGTTAACGCTCTGGGATCGCTGCAATGTGGCACTTCAAGGAGTGCATCGATTACATCTAGACCGGCAAACACAGATCTAGAGGTGGCCAAGTGACACTGTAGGAGCTGACTGGAAAGCCAACCAGGCCCGACCAAGAGTGACCAAGACTGAACGATTAGGATAACCCACAGGCACTCCACATCATAAGGCCAACGACACAGATAGGCTGGCAAATAAAGGGTTTAATATGTGGTTAAAATGGATTTTTAAAACAAGATAAAAAATATATCCTCAAATATACATATTATTATTATTAAAACTTAAAATTAATTAGTTTTCATTCAAAACATTTATATCACATTATTAAAAATTACATTAATTACAAACATTTTAATAAATTTATTTAATTTTAATTAATTATTTTACAAAATAATTACATTACATACCCATTAAAAGAAGTCAAAATAGTTAATTGTGTTTCAACAAACCTGCCAGCTCACTCTGGAAGACAAATTTTCTACTATGAGGCGATTTTCTGTTCTTAGAGGTGGAGCACTTCTGGTTGGAAATAAAAAATTGAGACTCTTATAAGTCATTAAAATATAACGGCATATTACTGTTATTAAAGGCCATACCAATAACCAGTATCAGATCCCCATTACTATTACAATTTCACTACAGGATGCCCTGAGTAATGCAGGACAAGCAGCAAGTGCTTTGAGGGAGTAGCACAAAGATGATTAAACATATCTGAGACATTTTGTAATCCTCATTATACTACTGCCACATCAAATGGTTGATTAAGGTGACAAAAAGTATCTTTTCATCTCTCACTTTATGTCACCTTCTTTTATCAGGTAAGCCCACAATATTCTATTTTTAAACAATGACAGTTCAAAGCTATACATACCTCCTGTCACTACGCAGGCGGCGGCTACTAAAACGGTCAGAGTACCTCCCTCTACCTCTACCCCTAGAGCGTGCTCTGGCATGCTCAATTGTAACCCTAGGAATAAAAAGAGAAAAGGAAAACCACACATTTCTACATTTTCCTTCTTCCACGTTCCTTCATCGCTATAGTTATTAGGGGGAACCCACAATATAGTTTTAACAATAGCAATAACACAATGGAGGTTAAAATTGACTCACTTATTTTAGGTATTTGGGTTTCTGCCTACTTACCTCTCACTGCAAAGCTCTTTTCCATCCAATTCATAGACGGCATCATCTGCATCCCTGGGATCCTCAAATTCCTGCAAAATCATGGCAGTAAAAGCGTAAAAGTAGGAAAATATATCTCAAATAAATTAACACTTAATCGTCACGCGGCAGGCATGGCCGAGCACATTCAGGGCATGGTCTTAAAACAGTTCCACGGGCACCAAAGGCACACGAGTGATGCCAAGGGAGCAGGCACAGGACCACACTCACCACAAACCCGAACCCTCTTTTCAGATCGATGTCTCGGATGCGGCCGTATCCCTTGAAGAACCTCTCCACATCCTTCTCCCTGGCGGCCGGATTCAGCCTCCCAATGAAGACGCGGCAGCTGCTCATGGCTGAGAGCGCGGCAGCGGCTGCGGAGGGCGAGGAGCGTCAGCCCCGCCCCGGAGGAACGAGAACGCTGAGCCCCACCCCCGCCAGCGGCCACGCGCACCCAATAGGGCACGCGCCGCCGCGCCCGGCCCCGCCCAATAGGGAATGCGCACAGCTGGGGAGCTGCCCCACCCAATAGGGCACGCGCCCAGCCAAGGCTCCACCCCCGCCAATGGGCTCACGCCGCTCCGCCCAACAGGACAGCGCCTGGCCGAGGCTCCGCCCCCGCCGAGGGGCAAACGCGGCGCCACCCCGCCCACGAGATGCGGCTTCCGCCCCCACCGCGGCGACAGGAGAAGCCGACGCCATAGTCTCGGCACAAAATGGCGGCGGCGCCCGGCCGCCTTACCCGTAGCGCAGTCACCGCGCAGAGCGCCGGAGCGGGACGACGGGGAAAAAACTGCCCGCCGGAGACAAGCGGGCCCCGCAGCTGGGAGCCCCCTCCAGTCTTTCCTTATCCCCGCTCGCGTCGCAGCGCTCCGCAACGGGGCATTCCCCCGGGATGCTCCGCGCGCCCCCAGTCACGAACCTGCGCTGCGGAGCTTGGTGCGGTGTGGTGTGGTGAAACGCTGGGACGATCAACTGCCTCCTCCCTGCGTGACGACCGGCTCCGCACTGCCGCGAAATGGAGGTGGCCTCGGAGCGTCACCGGCGGCGCGCGCCGCGATTGGCCGAGGTGGAGGCCACGCCCCCCCGCCCCGCGGAATCTGGGTCACGGGGAGGGAGGGGCGTTAGGCAACGGGTAACCGGCGCTGTCTACGCGGAGAAACTGTGCTCCCTCACCCTGAGGGTGTCTTTAGCGGGCAAGGGAAACACTAAAGCAGCCTGTGTGTTCACAGGGGGGCTGTGGGCGAGGTCTTACGGGAGCAGGCGTTCTGCTTTTGGCCCAGGGCGAGCTAAAGCAAGGACGAGAGGAGAAAAAGTACGTCATGAGCCACTGATCTGCTTGTGTCTTCATTGGAAATCGGGAGTAATCGTAGAATCAGGATAAGACCTCTTGGATCATCGAGTCCAACCATTCCTATCTGCCACTAAGCCGTGTCCCTGAGCACCTCATCTACCCGTCTTTTAAATACCTTCAGAGATGGTGACTTGACCACCTCCCTAGACAGCCTGTTCCAGGGCCCAGTGGCCCTTTCTGTGAAAAATATTTTCTTGTAATGACATGGTAGAGAGCTGGGCTGCATTTCTGTCTTACGTAACTGCAGGATTTATTGCAGCTTGGTTTCAACATGGTTGCGGTGAAGGCAACAGCTCATCCCAAGGGGTGTTCAAAATGTGGAAGGCGTCTGGAACTCGGAGATACACCCACTAGTTTTCTCATAGAGACAGAGGTTGCTGCTGTCATTGCTGAATTTGTACACTCTGGATCATTTGGCTTCACACAGCAAGTTAGCTGGCAATTAATAGCTACATCAGGCTGACTTGAAGACAGTATATCCCTTTTGACAGTATTTCCCTAGCTCGTCACCAGGAGTCCTATGCTGCCTCCAGTCCTACCCCATACTCATTCTTCTTGTGGACTGTGAGATGCCATCTTTGTTACACCCATTCTATTACTCGTCTCTATGGTGATGAACTTCTCTTTTTCATGCTTAGTCACTGATGCAAATTTCCCTGCGACAATACCGCACGTGACACCACTGACATCATAATTCTATGTGACTCCCTCCCCACCTCTGGCTTCAAACTGCATTACGCAGAGTCTCCAAACTGGGAAAGTTATTTCTGCTACATGCAGGCAGTGATTCACCTGCTTCTCTGTTTTATTACAAAGCTGTGCACTTCCATTCTGCACGGTGTCCCAAGTCCACAAGAAAAGCAAGAATGATGCATGGGTGAGAGAATCGGCAGTAGATAGAGGACTTTAAGCAATGAAGGACAACACTTATGATTATCCCTGTGAATCATAACCCTTACATGCTGAGAAAGATACATTGAGATGTGCCATCTAACATTTAACACTGCTAATTTCATAATGAGTTACCGTGCTCTAGCAGGTGCCATGGGAACAGGCAGTCCTGTTCTTGCTAATACTGGGACCCTCCCAACTGCAGAGTGAGCTGGTTCACAGAGCTAAACCAACGGTATAAGGCAGAAAACAGATTTCTGCTGGTGTAACTCCATGAAAAACAGCTTGCAGTGGCATAAAAACAAGGGTTAGTGCTGCACAGAGAGGAAGGGGCAGGAGCACCTCATTAAGGAAGAGCTGTTGATTTCAGCTGTGTGAAATTACAGCCTAAAAATCATTGTCCTTATTACTGCAAGGCAATAATCTGCTCTCTGCATCTCATTTTTCAGACCACTGTGAGAAGAGGAGCAAAAGTCAGGAGGGGATCCGGTGAATCACTCTAAAAGATTCCTGTGTTCCACACCCCTACCTCCCTTGCTACTCTGGGCTGCTGCAAGCCACGCAAGTAGGCTGAAATCCTTTTAATTAATTCATCAAAGTAATTAGGTAAATACAGTCACTATTTGGAAGCAGAAAGATCGTGAGGCAGAAGATGACTAAATGAAAGCGGTAATGTCCCAGCTACCTACCATTACTATCTGGTACTGGTTGTGGAAGATAGCGGATAGGGATTAACTCTTCACTGTCTCTTCCAAATTCAAAAATTAGATGCCATCTTTGATGAAACTAAGGAAGCCCAAATTCAAAACCTGCAAGAGGAGGTGTTTCTTCGCCATTTGGTAGTAGGCCTCGGAATAACTTGCTGGAGAATGCTCTGGGTACAAGAGGTTTATATAGTTTCACCATACTTACAGCTTTAAACTAAAGGGGAAGAGAGGACAGGAAGAAAAAGCAGGAGAGGGGGCAGTAGGAAAAGAAAAAACTGGGAGCAGAAATGTAGTTAGCATCCTTTCCTGCTACTGGTGAATATATTTGTTATTACTTTCATTATGGTTCTCCATGTTTATGTCCTCTAGCTTTCTTTACTTTCTCCTTTCCTGTACACTTGTTTGCCTATGCATACTCTGCCCTTTTTTCCCAAGGATTTGTGAACTAACATATTTCTCTAACACAGCGAGGGCCAAAGAGCTTCATGAATAAATCAATATGGTTTCAAATGAA
>WAAB01008152.1:0-18272 GCA_013389865.1 Piaya cayana
AAAAAAAACCAAAAAATTACAGATTTTTAAAATTCAGAACATTATATGCTTTAATTACTCTCTTAATTACATCTTCTCTAAAGAGAAAGTGAGATGAGAAGGAAGATGATTTTTTCCTAAGATTTTTTAATGTAAAACAAATATTTTCATATGGGAAAGACACCTTATATGTGGGGATGACAGGTGAGAAAATTATTTTAATATTTCATAATTTAAAAAGGGGAGAAGATGAAAATAAAACAGCTTCTCCTCGTATTAAGAAGCTGATTTTTTACATAATTCCCTAGGACAGATGTCAGAACTTCCAGCATAAGGGAAGGAATAAAAAAGAAAATCAATGCAGAACAAATCTGTCTATTCCCATTCCCAAAACCAACCATTCTGCAAATGTAAAGAAGAAATGCGAACTACCACAGAACACAATACGTAACATTAGCCTACTAAGGAGCAAAGATGAAACCACTAAAACTGTCTTCCTTCAGCACAGATGCCTTATAGTTTCAAAACATAAAAAAGACAACAGAAATTTAAGGGAAAATATGTGTAAATATATCAATATATAGTTGTTTTATACTTTTATTATATAAAACTATTATAAAACTAATTTTAAAGTCTGAAGACAGAACTAGAATATAGAGTCTTTTACTATAGCAAGTCCAAGAGTTTACCAGAAATACCATTAGCTTATCTCTTTCACATGCCTGGCAAGAGAAGTCTTCTGGAAACACAGGCTATCCTACTGTATCATGGGAGGATAAGAGATAGAGCCACTGGGAAAAGCAAACAAACAAACCCAACAATGAATCAAATAATAATTCAGAACTTGACAAAGGTGAAGCGCCTGCAAGGGATGAAGGAGGCTGGGCAGGACCTGTGATCCAGGCTGCTTAATAAACATTACTTAAACCAATAGAACAAAGCACTGCTCAGTTGTGTTTTTCCACATTTTACATAAGAGACAACCTTAGAAACTGGCAAATCAATTCCTGTAAAGGAATGGGAATGCCAAAGAATTAATGACACAAGAGAAGTTGTTACTAACTAACTAACACTTATTAACAATACAGACAAGTTTCCAAAGACAGAGGTGCTGCTCTGGCCCTAATTTTTGCATACATATTCCATGTAAAATTGAACTTCAAAGCTGTTTTTGTAACAGCTCTGAAAGCTACACTCTCTGTAGGAGCGTTTTTCTTCCAATGGCTTGCATTTTATTGGTGAGAAGTTCAATACACTTAAGCTCTTTATATTCCTTGCAGAGGAATGCTCACATCTGTCAGTAATTACATGAACATTATCACTTGGTCATTATTAACACTTCATGGTTAGGACCTTATTAGTAGCTCTCTTCTGCGTTGCTTCTTTCAAGGACTTATAAGAACTCTTCTAGTTCACACAACTTCATGCTATACCTTCTATACAAATTATCAGCCTGGATGTGCTAGTCACTTTGAGGCAAAAATTAACAATATTTGTTCATATTTAGTTTTAAAAACAAAACAAAACCAAAATCCTACATTCTAATCAAAAGCAAATAGAGTCTTGGATGGCTCCAGATTTCAGCCTATATCCTGAATATGGAAATAGCATTCCAAACAATCTGTGAAGATAACTAGGAACAGGCAATGGTTGGGCCCTATTCTCCTCCTGGGATGATCCTGATGCAGAATCAAGCTGTGGGAAGGTAAGTCTGGAAGACGCTCTCAAGGAAGAGGCTATATGAAAATATAAAACTGTCATGTAAAAATGCATATAGTCAGACCAGAGTAAATAATACTATCTTCATCTCTGCATGTGTAACAAGACAGATTATATATAAACTTCTTAAGCTTCTTGTATGACATGGCATCTCACGTAGCAGAGTTCAGACAGTGTTGAATACGAGCAGCTGATAAATTCCCATCCCACTGCCACTATCTGACTGCACTTTGGATGTTTCCTTAAACTACGCACAGTTTATCTGTATACTTTTGTTTGGGGTTTTTTTTCGGAGGGAGGTGGAGGTTAGTTGTGGGTTTTACTGGTTTTGGGTTGGAGGGGTTTTTTGGTTTGTTTTGTTTTTAACCTTTAATCCATGAACAAGTACCTTTCTGCATCTGTATTAACATGGAGGGTTAATCATTTATGGCCTGTGTCTTAAGGAGTCCATCTACTACTTAAGAGCCTATATAGTGTATTGCTATGTTTTTCATTTCAATTAACAACATGCCCCTTTGCAGAGCTCTTTTCTGTGCCCAGCACAGCAATCTGAAAGTGTCCAAAAATGTAGTGCATGACTGAGGTCCCTCCCAGAAAAATCCTAAACTAAAAGGAAAAGACTTTTATGGAGTCTAGTATGAAATTTGTTTAAAGACAAAATCCAACAAAACCAGCACACTCAGCAACAGTCATCCCAAACCAGCCCAGCTGCTAGCTGGCTCTTGTGGTTCCCCACGCCTGCCATAAGGCCTGTAGGGAGAATGCAGCTCTACAAGGACCTTGCTCCCATACACGTGTAGCAAAGCTTCATCATACCCCTACCTTACAGGCCAAGATTTCAAAGTTAGTTGTCCTTGCCCAGATCTTTTGGCACTGCAGAAAACAGCCCTTGCTACAATGCTGTTTAACCATTTCCCATATTAAACCACTTCTGAAGAGCTGGATGCCAACTTCACAAGCAGCTCAGGAAGGATGGAAAGCCTCGTAGACTGAGTTCAGTCCAGAACGAGCACTATACCATGACACAAAATGCCTCTTCTATTGTCATAATTAACAATAATCTTGATTTTTTTTCTTTTTTTTTTTTAATTTGCAGAAATGAAATCTTTAATATCCGGCTGAGCTATTCTCCAAAAGGAAGAGTAGCTTTCTTTAATATGATGCAACAATGGTAATGACTAACCTTTTTGCAGTTTAATAGACCTTGTAACTACAGGATGATACCTCCTCTATTTAAGAAGCACCTTGTTATAACTTACTTAATCTGATTTTTTCTTTGGCAATTGTCATGAAAATGCATTGGAAGATACCACCACATATAGCCTGATTTTCAGAGGGCCCAACTGTACACAATTCCAATTAAAACAAATCTCTGCTGAACATCTCTGAAAAACCAACAGCAGCAAGGCAATTAGAAGTTTCCAATCTTTCCTCACCTACAGGGTAACACACAAAATAATCAGGGTCAGGTACAGAGTAACTTAAGTGAAGTGAATTGTGTTAAAATGCTAACATGAACTTCAACTCATCCTGCTAGTGCAGAGAATGGTAACCCATCATTCTCTGTCAAGTAATGGCAGCATAATGAATGAATTTATGTATATGACCACTTGTTGCCAGATTAGGTAACTGCAAAATGACTTTTCAGACTGCCAAATTCCTGCCCTTGCTCAAAACTTCCTTGGTTTTGTAGGCTTAGTCTCTTTACTACAAAATAAAATACAACACTGCATTATAGAGTACTCTTCATCCTAGAACACTCTCTGAACTGTGAACCCTCTCATAAAAACTGCCAGGAGTTTTAGGACCAAGTATTACATGAATACCAGTGAAGTGAAAGGCAGCACTGCTGCAGCCTGGTCCACAGCTGTCTCTCTCATGCTGTATTCTTGGCTAAGGACATAGAGTCAAATTCCTACTCACATCAGAAGTGGTGCAAAAGTTCTAATACTTACAGAGTTCTGACAGGACCTAAGTTTGAAATATCCCTTTCCCAGAAACTAAGCTGCAGAGGACCCAGACTGCATCTATTTCAGGCTTGTGTCTCTCATGACCCCAAAACACTGTGAGGTTACAGGCCATGCTGCAATGCAGACCCAATACTACACCACTAGAATAGTTTTGTATCAAAAAGCCCAATAAACTTAATGTAAAAAATAACTACATGATGAAAAAGGAGAATTTAATATAAATACTGAAAAGATCATAAGGCAAGATACTGATTCTACACCAGTATCTCAAAAGCGCAGCTCCACCAATGCTGAGGATTTCCCGTCTTCAGCAACTGCTAGAAAAAAAAAATATTCTGTCATCCCCCTTTACACAAAGATAAACATAGAGTCAGAGCTCTTCTGATGTAAAGCTGATTGTCTACTTAGCTTAAATTCTCCACAACACATCACCATCTAGATACTTATTTTATCCTAAAAAAAAGTAAAATAATTACCACATTAAAAAAAAAGTCAGTGCAGCTATCATAATCAACTCTATGCTGTGTTCTCTAAGCCTTCTGCAAAACCTTCCAATCCACCAGCAATTGGGCAAAAAATCATCATATGCAGCTCAACCAGGCATAAGAGTGCAGATATTAAAGACAGGTGTGTGGTTTTAACAACAGATAATAAGGGAGAACTGTTTCCATTGAGTGACAAGGAATCTGTGATAAAGGGCCAAACTCTGTTCTTGTAGATTTCAGTGAGCATAAGCCCCAGGAGAATCTGGCTATAAATCAGTAATGTGTGAACTGCTGCAAGCCCTTCATTTCCATCAGCTCCTTAACCAAATGGCAGAGCTAAGAAAAAAAACAAATCTTATATTACCATCACACACAAAAGATAGTCTCTATAATCCCCTAATCACCCTGACTTCAAAATCTTGTGATTCCCACTTGAGTATCTAAAAAGACATGGTCAAAAAAACCTGGTGTCCTCTGACTGCCAATGGTCCTTTCAGCTACAGGGATCTTCCTAGACCTTCCTCCCTCACCAGCACTCCTTCCAGTCACTGCTTTCCTCACTAGTACAAGCCTCCGGGCGCTATTCCTACATAGTTCATCTGTACTTGCCTGGCACTGCAGACCTCTTCAGCATATCACTGGCAGATACACCTCTTGCCCAACCCATGCTTCAGTTCTGTGCATCTCATTGTACACCTGATCTTTTGACTCCTTTCTGCTGTTCTTTCCTTATGTTTTGCACCTGGCTACCTCTCTGTTGGCCAGATGAATCATCCAATACTTTCTGGCTTCTGCTGTGTTTCTATACAATGTAATTTGGCTATTATGGAGGAAGAAACCTTCAAGGTCTTTGAGGATTTTAATAAGAAGTAGGTGTTCTTTTACAGTAATGCTGAACCACACATGAAACCTTAGGATCTATGAGAACAGATGGGGAAGCTTCTCTCCACTGGAGTGCTGTGCAAGGAATCTACTGCTACACCATCCCTCTCCTCATCAACACCAAAGCAAAGAGAACAAGCTCAGATCCTAACAACAAAGCACAACGTCATACTAGCAGCTTAACAAACCCAACTCAAAATGATTTCTAGACAGCACTAAGTTATTATTGGAAAATTACAAAAGGCGGCAACATTTCATTCAGACTGAGTGCTAAAGATCACTATATTAAATTCTGCACAGTCTAGTACTATGGCATAAGATAGTTATTCCCTCTATCAACACAGGAAGGAGAAGTCCCAGTGATGACATTTTTTGGACTTGTAGCTTTTTTTCTCACCACTAAGGTAAGCCACAGTCTCTGAACGCATTCCCATTCAGAAGTGCCACCATACCCAGACTGTACATGCAAAGCTTTTATTGCATTTAATTTCACACAGAGAACCATACACAGCATTGTAATTTAAATGCTAAAATGGGACAGCTTAAGTGTAGTGCAGAAGCATAATCCACAAACTGGATGTGTGCAAGCTGCACATACTGAAAGCTGGTTTTACTAAGTAATCCAGTCTGAAATGACCATTTGAGTATATGCTTGAGCTTAGAGTCATCCAAAGACAAAACAGTCTTTCTTGGCAGTTGTATCTAAACCAATAACAGAGCCTCAAGTCCTGATCTGCCACTGCATTAGCTGTCAGCATGCATCAGTCTTCAGCAGCAATAAAAGCCAAGTGCTGCAGCAAGCACTCAAGCAGACACCCCAGCACTAAACCTTCAGGGCACACTCTACACAGGTTTCTAAAAATCCACCAGGATCCTGAAGAGCTACTATAATTTACAAACATCTCATAGCACAAACACCATCTGCTGGTGCTGCTCCAGGTAAGATTCAGTCAAACACCACCAATCTTTACATGGATTTTGCATAAGGCTGAAATAACAAACACCAACCTACCTGCTCTGAATGTGAGATATTCATTTTGAAATGGAGCCAGGCAGGTTGGCCTTACTAGCTGAGAAGGATAACAACTCAGCAAGACTGAGCTGTCAACACAACAGTGGTAGCAGCCTCTTTAATGCTTACTGAAAACACACCCACAACTTTCCAGGACAGTCACTGCCCAAGAAATAATACTCACAGTCCTTTTGCCCGTGCACAGCACAAACAGATAACATTGCTCACCGCCAACCAGAACATAGAACAGCATCAGCCCTCTTAGAAGCACAGTTCACAAAACCACCAAGTTTAACCTGCCACTTTAAAAAGAGACACAGAACAGACATTCAGTTAAACACCAGCCAAAATCTGTTCCCAACTCTGAGCACATTGATATTGACGAATAGGTGAGGTTTCTGTGACATCTGAACTCTTACCTTTTCAACACGAGAGAGATTAGATTCATCAGTAATTTAAACACTGGACACAGGACGCAGCCACAGGCATTTTTTTTTCAGTCCACAAACTACTAGGGAGTACTGAAAGACCTACTATGAAGGCCAATAACTATCCTTTTCTTGAATGACCACACGAAAATTGGTAATGTTTTGCAATGGACTGAAAGGGCCTTTTGTCTGAAGGAAAAGGACAAGGAGTCAAAGTATTGCAGATTCACTTGTAACTCATCGGTTTTGAAGCAACTGTACAGTTTCAGTTAAGAGCAACTGAAGAAAAGAACAGGCTTTGAAAATGTTATGCTACAACCTTTTACCACTATGTATATGCAGGGAATATTTTTAGTTCAGTCTCTTCTGTATTACGAAAACATGGGCAGGCATTCTATATTATTGTCGTACAAGAGAAGTCTAAAACACACATAGAATTTTGACTTTATTCCAAAACCCTAATTAGGGTCTGCAGCACTATTTGCCTTCTCTAAACAGAAAATCATTAGAAGCTTTTTTTGGTACAAGATGTAGTAAAAGTATAATTACACTGGGGTAATAAATAAAAGAATTGTCACTGTTACTTAATAATCACTTTAGTAATTGAGCAAATTTGCCATCACCCATAAAGTACATGGTGGCCTATTCAACAAAAAGACATTTTTCATTTTGAGAAGCTAACAATACACTCTTTAGTTCTGAAGTCTGTTTCAGAAATCTCTCACAAAAGGGTTGATTACATCTGCTGACAACCTCCCAGAAATAAGAACTGTTTCATGTCTCCATTCACCCCAATCACATTTTCAGTTCTAAGCTTTTACACACACAAATGCACACACCCCTAGAATGGGATTTGCACACATGATTTCATTATACAATTCCCAAACAACCTTCACATAGACAAACTTTCAACAGGAAAGACATTAGGGTGAATAAGCAAGACCAGATTTCTTCTAATACATATCCAGAACTAGGGAATTACTGTACTTGCACTCAGAAACAAAAGTCACAGCTGCTGGACTTGCCCTCTTCACCCATCTGTTCCACCCACGTACTGTGAAACTAAACAGTCAAAAAATTGTCAGTTTTCACTCTCCAGCTTCTTGCTGCATCCCACAATTTATATTTCTTGTGCTTGCACAATGCCTCTGAAATCCATCAATACATTTCACACACACCATTGGCCAAGGTGTCAGTTGGATTTAGCTCTTCTGACTGCCTCCTTATAAGATTTCACCAGCCAAGGAGCTGGTCTTTGGCATGTTAAAAGACAGCACTACCATGGCCAAAATCTTTGCTGGGGGAATCATTCACAAATGCTACTTTCAGATATATATCAGAAGTAAAAGTCCTGTCATGCCAGATATAACTCCACAATAACCATATACCCCATCGTCTCACACTGTGTAAAACATGATCTTTCAATCCTAGAGACTGTAAAAAGAATAAGGTAAATACAAAATAGAGGCAAAACAATGCTGCACCTTCATCTTGAAGCTCAAGGTGCTCGGAAACAAACAGTGCAAAGAGATGTGAACTGTGCAGCCCCCTGCTAATCTCAGTGAAGGTCAAGGCCAAATTCTTTGATACAACAATGCTATGGAGTCTTACTTTCCAACAGCTGTTAGCAGCCAAAGGGACCCAATCTAAAATGAAGGCACTTTGTTACAGAAGTTAACTACTTCACTACTGTTAATTTCTGTACATGAAGGAGAAAACTCCAAGAGAAAGCTGGTGTAGCATCTGAGAAAGGAAGAAAATGCAGGAGGTAGAAAAGAGAAACTGAAAGACTGGGACAGTGCAGAAAAACATGAAGACAGAGGAGACAGTAACACCAGCCATAGTTATAGGGCCATATATCCCAAAAGCAACATGGACAATAAAATATTATTATTAACTACAAGTTAACTACAACTAACAGTTAACTACATTTTTTTCCCAACTTGATCTTTGTGCAAAGTCTGACCACCCCAGGTCTTCCGCTCCAAATCATTACACAGCTTTACTTTTATCCTCCAACACACAGTGAAAAGTGGCATTTGACCTTTCCTTTGGATCTCTAAAGCACTGCATCAGATTGCTTTGAGAAAATGATTGAGGATTTTTTTTTTTTTACTCTACATGACTACTTAATAGTGGCCAAAGACCTCTAAAACACAGGTCCTGAAAACACAGTCCCTAGAATGACAACCCTGAGGCAACACATGCAGGTGAGACAGAACACAACTATATCCGCCTGGGGAAATTAATACCACATACAGGTTGCCTGCAACTGCTAACAAGCACAGCGTTGTACTCCACCATCTCTAGAAGCAAACTCAAATAAAACATAAAACACAACGCAGGTCATTGGAATCTTGTACTTTCTCTTAAAAACAGGCCCAAACTGATGTTGGTTGTGGACAGGCATTTCCTTAAAATTTGGGAAATGGCAGAGAGGTGTCCTTATATAGCTGCATTTCTATTTATTTGAGCAAGGAAGACTAGATACAGAAAACTGATCTAGATTCACTTCCCACCACACAGAAAGCACTTGGAAATGCCTGTGTTTGAGTTTTAGGTTCATTAC
This sequence comes from Piaya cayana, assembly GCA_013389865.1. NCBI lineage: Eukaryota > Metazoa > Chordata > Aves > Cuculiformes > Coccyzidae > Piaya > Piaya cayana. Next base: position 9,045 of record WAAB01008152.1, read on the forward strand.
TATCATCACACTCAGACAAAACAGTAACTCTGAAGCATATGTTCCTTCCTACGCATCTACCTGGGCATAACGACTGTGCGAACAGACCCTTCACTTAAGGACAACCCCAAGAATGTGTTCAAGGGTACTTTACTCTGCCTTAATCATAGCACTTTCTTACACAATAAATTTCCTAGAGTTGTGACCTTACCTCCTTGCATGTTTATACAGCACCTGACCTGGTACAAACTTTATCTCAACTGGTGTCTCATTACATTTAACAGATCCTACTGTTCTCATAAAGGGCCAAACTCCTTCAACACCCGTAACACAATCGGTGGGTGAACAGTCAGAGACAACCACAGCATTCAGCTCCAGCACGTTGAGATGGCGCCTTCACAAAAATCATCAATGTTCTGACCTGGAAACCATTCTGCATTTGCACAGTTTAACAGCATTCACAGAAACAACTGTGGCAAGGGCACAGCATCCTGCTCCCAGCAGCTGAAAGATCTGGTTAGTGGCATTCAACAGGTACCACTCTGGATGTCTTTCACGGCTGGTGCAAGTAACATTCCTGGTTAACCTTAACATTCTGCACGTGGCAGAATAGCTAAAAATTTTAAGTTTACCTTCCCTGAAACACGACATTTTGAAGGATAATTCAGGACTGTGTCAGGAGCTAAAAAAAAAAACCCAAAAACTAGAAGACAGATGCTTTACACTAGTAATTCAAATTTAGAAATTAACAGGAAAGAACTCCCGCAGAAGATCATAGATCCCTCGATAAAGCTTTGGGCGTTTTTCAAGCCGGAATCGACCTAATCGGTCCCGAGGAACGCGACCTGGAACGAAACAAGCTGATCCTCCGCGCCGCCCCTCGGCTCCACCAAGGAGAACGAATCCGGCGGCAGGAGCGCTCCGCACCCCGGGATGGCGAGGGCGGGGGCGCGGCGCCCTGCGTTCCCTTCCAGCTCAACAAAGGCAGCGTCCCCGCCGCGCACCCGCACCGAGCCTAGACGCTCGCCCCCAGCCCCAGCCCCCGGCGGAGGCTCTCACCGCCCCCCCAGCCCGACCCCGTCCACGCAGGGGCCGCCCCTCACCTGTACGCGCCCCGCGGCGCAGGCGGCTGCCCAGGGAGCGGGACGCGCCCCTGGCTCCGCCGCGCGGGCCCCGCCTCGCGCCCCGCCCGCTCGCTCCGGCACCGCCCCCCGCGCGCGCCCTGCTCCGCCCGCCCCTTCCCTTCCCCATCCAACCGCGCGCACGTGGATGGGGACGGGGCAGCGGCAGGAGAGCGGGGCCGGCGCCACCGGGCTGCCTCTGAGGGAGTCCGTCTGGTGCTGCGCAAGGGCATGGAGTGATGGCGGGGGGGCCTTAAATTGATAGGGGAAAGATTCAGATTGGCATTAGGAGTCCAGGTTGGAAAAGACTTCTTCGATCATCACTTCCAGCCATTCCTATCAAACACTAAATCACGGCCCTCAGCATCTCGTCTACCCGTCTTTTAAACACCTCCAGAGATGGTGACTCCACCACCTTCCTGAGCAGCCTCTGCTAGTGCCCCATGACCCTTTCTGTGAAAAATTCTTTGATATCTAGTCTAAACCTCCTCTAGAGCAGATCAAGGCCATTGCCCTGTGTCCTGTCCCCTGACACTTGGGAGAAGAGCCCAGCACCCTCCTCTCCACAACCTCCCTTCAGGTAGTTGTAGAGAACAATAAGGTCTCCCCTCAGCCTCCTCCAGGCTAAACAACCCCAGGTCTCTCAGTCGCTCCTCGTAAGACTTGTTCTCCAGCCCCTAGACTAAATCAGCCCCTAGACTAAATCGGCTCCTCTCCAGTTTATACCCATTGCCTCTAGTCCTGTCACTACAAGCCTTTGTAAACAGTCCCTCTCCAGCTTTCTTGCAGGCTCCTTTCAGGTACTGGAAGGTCACAATAAGATGTCCTTGGAGCCTTCTCCCGCAGGCTGAACAAGCCCAATTCTGTCAGCCTATCGTGTATGGGAGGTGCTTCAACACTTTGACTACTGAAGATCTGCATAGTTTTGAAGACATGACTCCAAATGAAATCTTAATTCTATGCCTGTGGCCTCGCTATAATGTTGGATATCAAAAAATCATGCCCAGCTTTTTGCAGCATGCAGGTGAGTCCTTTCAACAGATGAGTCCTTTCAACAGTTGCTTGTTCCATGAAGCCACTGCAACTCAATAGAGTGGATACTGTCTAGTAAGGTTTGCTTGGGCACCGCCATCACAGAGAACTGCATGCTGTCACAACAGGGTGCTTCTTGGCCTGCCCACCTGCCTGCTACACATCGCTGGTGTCTGAGCTTTCCCATCTTTGTGTGCTCGTGGCAAGCAACCAGAACATAAAAACTCACTGCCAGTTTTTCAGTAATCAATATTTTAAAATACTACCTAAAAGTTCCAAAGAAAATACACCATCAGGGTTGTTAACACAAAGTTAAAGGAGCAGTAAATAACTATCCACTTAAATTTAAACACTAGAATGTGGAGGTAGAACTACGCACTTGGAAGCAAAAGAAACCTAAAATCAGAGCAGATTTTCCCTAAACAATTGTAATCTGAATTTACTATCAGTACTAGTGTCTCACACTGTAACCTGTATTTCCATTAACCCAAACACAGACCAGTTTTCATTTGTATTAGCAATGAGAGCCACAAGCACTGGAAAAGCAAAGCATTCCTCTCAGCATCATTCCATACCCCTTTTCCTGCTAACACAAAGGAGACTTCTGAGGTCATAATGCACCTCTGCTTGAACTTCCTATTCTCAGCCAGAAAACCACCTTCTCACACCTTCAAACACACTTTGGAGGCAGCACTTGGTTCTTATTGTTTTCCACCAAGGATTCCCGCTCTGCAGTATAGAAAATTGTTTGAGGTAAGATTTATAATGTGACCCACTCTCGAAACCAGACAGAGCTGGCAGCTTTTTCTTGCAGAAGGCAGGTGGGCAGGCAGAGAACCACCCTGGTGTGACAACATGCAGGTCTCCGCAATGGCGGTGCCCAAGCAAACCTTGCTGGGCAGTTTCCACTCTATTCAGTTGCAGTGGCTTCATGCAGTGAGCATCTGTTGAAAGGACTCATCCGCCTGCTGCAGGAAGCTGGGCGTGATTTTTTCATATTCAACATTATGGCAAGGCCACAGGTTCAAATTAAGATCTGGAGTCATGTCTTCAAAACTGTACAGATCTTCAGTAAATGTGGGTTTATTGTAAACAATGTAATTTTGAATGTCCAGGCTTGTAGTTGTGTTCTGAAAGTGCTCTTCATAGTATTGCTGACATTTATCTGCACTGTATGAATTTTGCCTGGAAGTTTTCAAAACGAGTCTGAAGTTCAAGAGAACGGTGCATTATATTCATAAAACAAGGGTGCTGCTGACCTTTCAGCATAAGAGAATGGATGTGAATCACAGACCCAAGTCTCATCTAAAGGAACACAGTGGAAACAAATTGGATGAAAGGCTCTAAAGGCTTTACAAATCATATTTGGGTGGGAGAGAGCAGGGAGAAAGAGAATGTGGGAAAAAGAAGAATGAAAAAGGATCCTGCTGCTTAGCTCATGCATAAACTGTATGTGCTCAGCCAAAGGTCACTCCTTTTATTTTCTCATTAATTTCAATGACAGTAGACGGTATATGAAGAACAATCTAAAAATAAGAACATCCAGAAATAGCTCAAGTTTTTCTGTGACAGGGTAGTGAGAAGAAAAACCTGAGCAGCAACTTCATTCCATATCTTTATTTTTTATTTTTTAAAAAGTAGTGACTTAAAGAAAGTTATTATGTAAATGAACTGTGAAGTTATAAAATAATTTTATAATTTATAAAAGTGGTCATGCTTTCTCCAATAATGTTTTTGTACCCTTTGTATACTGAAATTAATTAATTCCTGGTGCTCTTTTACATCCACCACTGTTGGTGAGAAACCATGTATTTGGACAGTTTTGAGGGTGAGTTGACTGGTTACTAAACACAAGTGAGGAAAACACTAAGTAGCAGGCTGAGTTGTGAACAAATGGAAAAGGTATAACAGCTTTGGGAAGCCTGCAAGTACATGCAAAAGCTGGCACAAGGAAATTGCCATCCACAGCAACTGAAAGTAAAAGCCCAAATGAGAAAATAGAAGGGATCATGAATATTCTTCAGTGAGAATCATGGATGCCTGCCTCAAATGAATCTTCAGGAAACAGGAGCCCTTCATCCAGAGACTGATGCAGTGTCTGCCAACTTTTTTCTAAGGAGTAAAATGCTAACATGTAGAGGCTCATCTCCATATGAGGTGCCACAGATTCTGCATTGGTGTTGAAGGAGTTTTAGCACCACACCACCAGCTTTGTAATTTTTGCAGCAAAATGTGTGCATCTGCATTGACTCACAGTGTATTTGGCCATATGCTGAGCCTACATTTTCAAAAAGAGGACACCAACTGTCCAGAGCTTTGTTCTCATCTCCTGTTGAAGCCAAATAGCAGCATGAAGCTTATGGTCAACACATGTTGCAGTGTTCAGTTCCTCTGTAGAGGTTATTCATCCATAAAGGTAAAGTGATGATCAACAACCATTTAACATGCCATCTGGGACCTTTGGGCTATATTAGAAGTGAGATGGCCTAGTCAGAGCTCTGACTTTGGATTTTGCATTAAGTCTTCAGTTCACAATATTTTCTGTACAATCACGGTCCTATTTCTGATGTGACCACAGGAAACACTTTTATTTTCTCTGGGCCTCAGTTTCCCATCTGCAAAAGAAGAAAGGAATTTCTGAATCTCAGTGTATATGACAAAGATTATGAGACACTCCAGGTGTAATTGTGCAATGTAGTGACTTCAGCAGTAAAGGGGCTTTAATGATTTCTTGATGTCTTGCAACGTCCCTGACTCTACCTTGGCCCTGTGATCTGTTACTTTACTCAGTTTGTGAAAGTTCCCTGCAAACCAGACCACTGAAATGACCTGAGCTAAAAACAACTGAGGTCTAGTTGATATTGAAGGTCAGCAGGTGGTGACCTGTCATGAAAACCTGACCTTGAAAACTGTCATATTCTGACACCAGTTACTGAGCTGCAGTAATCCAGAGGGATGTCACAACATTAGTAAATTCATTGTTTCTCTAGGGGAAGAACACACTGTCACACATGTTATGGGTTTGTATCTTGTGCCACCTGAGTACTGGCATTTTTCTTAGGGCTACGGATAGGACCGGAACCAACTGAATACATAGAATAGATCACGTTGTTGTTTTTCTGTCTCCTTGCTTATTCAAACACCTACTGCTCCCACAAGACTGACAGACTCGAAAGCTTCGGTTCCATCAGCAATTGACCTCTTGGACTGCTTCTCAGCTATCAGTTACTACCTGAAGCAGCTCACTGCTGTTTTTCCTGGTTTATGGATAAAAGGCAGCAGCACAGAAAGAAATGGTGCAGAGAACTTCCCTGCTGGAGAAATGAGACACAGGTCCTGCCCAATGCACTAGCTACAAAGCCTCACCTCCTGCTATTTGGTGGAGCCCATTGCTTCACCAAAGGGACTAAGTGTCATGTACAACAACAGGACCGGAGACCACAGAGCAGGGAGGAGAGGCGTCTAAAGGGTAGCTGAGGTGTGTCCCTCCAAGTATGTGTTTGTTGGTTGGTTTCAATACCAGGATCAGTGATTAAAAGTTTATTACCTAGCAACAAATCAAATCAGTCGAAATTCCCCAGACACAAAACTGTTTCTGGCTCACAACAGGGGGAAATTTATTCAACACAGAAATTTGGAAATAAACTGGTACAGTCACAGTGGTCTGGCAACAGATCTGAGGGTGAAGATACAGAAAACAGAAAATTACGTAGTTCATGTTGTACAGCAGTTGTTGATCTGGGGCATAAAAGTAACATGGCTCTTTTAAGCCAGGCGAAGGGCCGACAATAAAATTTTATCCTGGCTTTTGTTAACTCCAGTTAAAAGCTGCAGCATTAATGGAAGGAAGTTCAAAGAGAGGCACCACAAGTGATTAACAGGGATATGTCTTCAGGACATAGATGTTTGCATGCTCGGCTTAGGAAAGAGCTGCCAAGCAAATAAAAGACAGAAGGTCCTTTCAAAGCACCTGTGTGAGGACGTAAAGAGCATTATATGGAGTATCAACATGGAAAGAAGAAAAAGAAGATTTATGATATCTACAGGAAATCCTGACAATCACAATGCACCAAAACCCTAGAAAGACTAGGTTTCCTCATGCTACCAGCAGAAAGTTGTATTCAATATTGAAAATTCTTCTAGAACTAGAAAATCCCTTGCATTTGCATGTGTGATCCCAAGCAAGGAAGAAAAAAAAATTAAGGAAGATGGCTTTTTTTGGCTTTCAAAGATACAGGTTAAATTCAGAAAGGATAATTCACAACCCGCACGTAATTTAATGGCCATTATGTTTACTCAGACAAGGCCTGAATTTGATTAAATGTTTATGAGCACGCATACTATATACTATATGCACAAAAATCTGTTGGTTAGAAATACAATGTTCTCAAATGACTGCAACGGTCAAAGTACAATATTATAAGGACAATTTTTATTTTTACTGTTTTTTAGGATTGGCAGGCAGGCTGGTTAAAACCTTCACAGAAACACACAGTTGAAAAAAGAACCTGAGCATTTCTCATTCCAGAAGAAACGCAACAGTATCTTATGCTGTCTAATGTTTCAGAGTGAGTGGACTTGAGCAGGGTGGTAAACACTCGAGAATGACTGAAGTTTGAAAACAAACAAAAAGAAGCCTTGAGCTTGCTCTTGTATTAAGTGGGAAAGAAGTGAGGGAAAGCTTGGCAAAAATCAGCATAATAGTAGGCTCATTGTTGAATCTGAAAGCTTCATTTTCCAACAGTGTCCCTTTTCTGGGAAGCTGCACAACTACTCTGAAAGCGCCTTCTATAGAGATGATAAATCTCTGGTGGAGATTTATGCACATTCAGATTAAGTCAGGAAATCAGTCCTGAAAGGGATAATTAAATACAGAGACAAAAACCTAGAAGAAAAATTACCGAAAGCCCCTAAAACAAACACAACTAACAATACACCATGATATATCAGGTCCTGGGATTCTGACTCTGACTTTGGCATCTATTCTTGCTCAAGCAACATACGGGGGAGCAACCTCATCCTCTTCCTCACTGCAGTTCCCAGGACTCCAGAGAGTGGTACTCTGAACAGCAGCAGATTCTGAGCTGCCACAGCATGCGTGAACAAGTAATGTTTGACAACCTTCATCCCATTTTAAGTGTTTCCTGTTGCACAAGCTCTTAATTCATCAGTAGGTAGAAAGACATAGAAAGAAAATACATTCTATATCTATACATGGGACAGTTTGAGACCACAGCCTTCCTGCTCCTGTGTGGGTATACAAATTGGAGGGCAAAGATACATTTATTCAAAGGCTCCCATTGACACCAGCCAACCCCCCAAAAGGCTGCATTTGGCTGGAAGAGTTTCAGCCCCAGGATGTTGAAGCTGTGTTAATGCTTATCTTTTGATGACTTCCACCATGTATTTAGGGGGTTGGTATATGCTTAGCACTGAAGGAGCAGGTGAAGAAGTACTGCCTTTACTTAGCAGAGGTAGTAATAGACTTTTGCTCTGTGGTTGGACTAGACCCTGGAATAAAGATGACAGTCTCATTTTTAAGCTTTAGGCATCCAACTTCACCTAAGCCAGCAGTCTTGGTGCTTAGTTTGTCAGGGAAACATAGGTGCCCCAGTCACTCTACAGGAGTTTTCAGCCCCATAACCACCAGAATTAAGTGCCTGAAGTTAAGCTATGTCAAAAAACCAGGGCAGGGGTGACTTGAACATTACTTGCATTACTTTCCCTTGCCTGTAAGGAAGACCCTCAGTAGCCCAGACGCACTCTGCCACTATTTGACTCAAGCAGCTTACAGCTTTATGTTCTGAAAGGGTTTGGTCCACTACCAAAACTCCAGCAGCAAAAGAAGAGAGAACGTCAGATAGCCGTAGTAGAGTGCTGTCCTCCGTCTGGACTTGATGTTGTGAGCAGAAAATCTGAGGGTTCGTAAGCAAGGTGAGAACTTTTGAACATTTTAGTCTCCATTTTATAATCAACAGCCCAGTCTTTCCAGTCACAAATAAGCAAGGTGCTGTGGGAGCTGGCTTTCTTGACACAGAGGTCACTTCTCCCCTTTAAGCTTTACAACATGTTCAGCTGACTCAGAGTTTCGATGGTAAAGTAAAGACACCCCACAAAATTTAGTGAAAAAGCCCTTTTCTCTCACATCACTGCAACTCTAAAACAAAGCAGACTCAATACTGTGTCATAGTCCAGTGAGTAAACTACTCCAGCTTTGAATACACGGTATCCAAATGCTGCAACTCTGTGAGAATCTTTAATTTGTTCATGACTTTTTCATTAATTCATTTATTTATTAAATCTTGTCAAGCTTCTCCAAAGTAGATTCAGTCCTAATACCTGATTAATCTCATGTGGGAGCTAAGGACTGATGCAGATGAAAAACTTGGCCTCTAAAATACGTAGATATGCTTCCAATTTTTGCAGTGCAAGATGGTGCACAAGCAGAAACCATTTACATATTTACATACTAATTACTCCCTACCATGCTACTGGACAAAAAATGTGGCAATTCCACTTTCTCGGTGAGAGTTCTGTTCTAGATGGTGTGAAAAATGGTACTTCAGCCCTTACCCTCTTCTTTCTGCTAACAATAATAATTTATGACAGTTTGAAGTTCTATTCACAGGCACTGGGTGAGCTTATAGATGGCAACTAGTACACTTTCTTTACTAGTAAGCCAGGCTGAATTCAGTGAAAAGCATCATTTTCTAATCACACATAACAAGACAATTTCCCCTAAACAGTGAATCTGAGAGCAGAATGTTCCATTCCCATCTTGGAAATGTATGGGAGTTTGACGCATTGGTATAATGAGTGATTGTGCATAATAGAGAAAGATGCAAGCTAAGAACTGCACTTCAGGGCTGGCTTTGCATATGGACATTACTGTGGTCTCCTTCATATCAAGTCAGGCCATCTGCACAAGATAATCCTAGCCAGAAGGGAAACGAGAAGAATAAATATATTCAGTGCTTTGGAATGCAGTTTCAAAATCTGGAATTTTACATAAAACTTATCTGAGAAGTAATGTAAATAATAGAAATGGCACATTCCAGCAGTCCTGGAAGTCTGGAGAAGTTCCACTGGACTGGAG
>WAAB01008154.1:3048-15743 GCA_013389865.1 Piaya cayana
GGAGGTTGTAGAGAGGAGGGAGCTGGGCTCTTCTCCCAAGGGACAGGGGACAGGACAAGAGGGAATGGCCTCCAGATCCACCAGGGGAGGTTTAGGCTGAACATTAGTTAAAAATTTTTCGCGGAAAGGGTCATTGGGCATTGGAACAGGCTACCCAGGGAGGTGGTTGAGTCATCTTCCCTAGAGGTGTTTAAGGCACAGGTGGATGAGGTCCTGAGGGACATGGTTTAGTGTTTGATAGGAATGGTTGGATTCGATGATCTGGTGGGTCTTTTCTGACCTGGTTATTCTATGATTCTATGATTCTATTGTAGCTTCATACCTTTATTATTATGTATTTGAGTGATTTCTTACTACTCTCCATTTTAAACTGCTTAAGTGCCTCCGTGTTTGCAGAATGGAAGGAGGCTGCTTTTTGTAATAATCTTTGCATTTATCTGAACCAATTTTATAGAACAAAAGCATAAGATCCACAGAGCATCAGAAATGTTTCCCCAGTCTTTTGAAAACTAGACACACAGTGTTTCAGGACATCCATTAATAAACCCTGCTCTAGGGAGCACCTAGCTATCAAAGTGCTGGGTTGGTTTATTAGTTTACAGGTTATTACTTCTCTGGTTTAGATTTCTCTCTTGTATCTTTTATGATGCAGAATATAGACCGTGAACGAGAACCTCAGGTGCAGCTGGGCTCTGGGCTGCGCAGTCAAGGAGTGAGGAAAGGAATTAGTTTGCTCCCTGATGTGGGAGCTGCTTGGGAATTATTCTGACCCTTGTTATAAATCAGGTATGTGAAGCAGTGCTGCCTTTAAGTACGTTCCTCTGGTCAGACAATATTAGAGAGCTCCTCTTCCCCTTATTACTGTCAAAGCAAGGCTGGGGGAAGAGTTGGGTGGTGCAGAGTTGTGTGAGCACTCTCCATGGGGTTGCTGTGTCAAAGGGGTAGGAGGCATGGCAGAAATCTACCTCCTGGGGCTTTCAGGTGGTTCCCTCAGGCATTTAAACAGAGAGGCAGTGTTCAGGAACCACTGGATTGATGCCCTTAGGGAAGCTAGCAGAGGAACATGATTGTGGCTGTTCTTAAAGACTGGCTTTAGAAGTCAGATCTCCCTGGCTGTCTCTCTGTGCAGTCAATGGGGAGAGGCTTTGTCATGTCTCGGTGAAAAATAGAAGCACAGCTTTGAAGCTGGCTATCCACAGTCAGGAGTTGAGCCTGCCACAACTGAAATTGACTGTTTATCTCCTGGTTTCTAGATCTCAGCCTGAAATAGATATGTGCCTGCCAAACGTGACCAAAACCCAGCTGCTTCTGCACATGGTCAGAAATGGGACATAAGGCTTGCAGGGAAGCCTGAGATTAAAGAGTGAACATGTGAAGAGTTCGGACATGTCTAGGATTAGGTGACGGCTGAGCAGCACTCTCAGAGCTAAAGCTCCAAAGGTCTGGTTTTATGTGTTCATAGTTCGAAGCAAGGTGTTGGGATTCTACCTCTTCTTTCTGTGCTTTGGTCCCTTTTCTGTGCTCTCTTGGACAATGAGTAGTATCATTTCTTATTCTGAGAGACAAGCCTAAGAGATTTCCTTGATCCCTGGATTGTCCACACAGCTCTTATCATATGGGACATCTCTTATTTCATCCATTGCATGAGTAAGAAGAAAGCTAAGCCAATCAATCAGGCATTGCCAAAGCGCTCTAAGCTGTTTTGTTGTTGAGTAAACCTTTTTTTTTTCCCCTCCAGTGTGGAATTCAGCCAGAAAAAACAGTCTTTTAAGAAAAAAATAAACAAAGCTCAAACCCAAATTGTTCCCTTTCTGCGTGAGCTGCAGTCAGCTGCACGTCTGAAATGGAAGTCCTGGATGTCTTTGCATGCCTGAGACTGTCAAGTCATACTGTTGTATGGTTTTCTTGCATTTACAACTTAGTAGGGAAACAATATGTGAATGTTCATTAATGCCTGTGTAAATACTAACTACCCACATATGAGCACTGGCGTATTTTCCTGTGAAAGCTCAACGTGCAGGGTAGGATTTAAAAACATGGCTGTAAGCCAGTACGCTCTGGCTGGGCCTGGAAACATCTAGGTAGCAATTTGACTCTTTGGAAATGTTTTTTTTTTCTGTTAGGTTTAGCGAACTATAAATAAAGGAGTACTCTAGTCCTTTTGGTCTTGGTTATGCTGTGTCATTTTTATTTTCTGAGCTGCTGTGCAGGCTGGAGAAGGACTTCAGGTCCATGGGACTGGGATGAGAAGGAACTCCCTCAGTGCTTGGGGGGAGTTTCATAAGGGGGACACTGCTGAGATGACAGAGCCTGGCAGAAGCGAGCCACATCACACCTATGGGAGGACATTGCTGTAACAGTTTCTTGGATGCTTGATCTTGAACAGCAGCAGTGTTCATGTATTCAGCACCTTTAAAAGCAGCAGATCCTACATATCTTTGCAAAAAAATATTCAGAAATTATCTCAGCAGCCACTGAAATGAAAATTACATTCTTGAAATGTGTGAAATGCATCTCCAGAATAGCTCCAGACTACCTAGGAGAGATGAAAGAGCTCCAGCTACTTAAAGGAGTCAGGATTACCTCACGTAGTCAACCTGGTGCTGTCTAATGATAATTTTATTCCCCATATTTATCATAGGTAACAGCTGGCTGTACTGGACACTGTAGCCAGGGGGTATGGAGCAGACAGACTCATCATGAGGCAAGATTGAGTTTGAGTACTGTTTACATAATTTTCATTTGTCAAATAAGAGCCCCGCATAGATCATGACCGTGACAGTGCCTGTGGATGGTATCATCCATCAACAGATCCACCCTGTGAACAGCAGAATCTTTGCATTACTGGAATGGCTGAAGAAATTATTTCCATGGATCAGTAAAGACAGCAGTAATTGCCATAAAGCTCACTATACACAGGAGTTTTTCAGCTGCTCGGGGTGGTCTGTCAGATGCAAGACAGCATGCAAATGGAGTGGATCATAAAAATAATTGTAGCGTATCTTCTAAGAACAAAACTCATACCACTCTGTTCCTAAGAAGTGTGAAAGCACAGGAAATAACAGCACGGCTCTGGCAGAAGCAGTGAAAGGGTGTCAGGGCATTAGTGTGACTCTAATAGTGTAGTCGGTTGTATAAATCGCTTAATTGTGACAACAAATTAAACAGTGTTGTTGTCTAGAATTCACCCATAGTTAAAATGATATCTCTTGGTGAGACAAATGCCTTATGCGCTGCCAGTAATAAATTAGCTCCTATTTCAAGTGAGAAAACAATTAAAAACTTGGTTGAAGAGGGCATATTTTCTCTGTGGCCACTGATCCTTCAAACTCTGCAAATAATAAAGTGTTTCTAATAGTTGTTCATTATTACACAGTTGAAAGAGGAAAAATCCATTGTCTCATTATGTTCAAGACAGTTATGAAATTGCATTGGGAATATTTGAAAATGTAAGAGGCGCATAACCGAGTGGTTTCAACTTTGAAAATGTATCATCGTTTGCAGTTCATAATGCTGCTGTTAACTTTGGGAGATATCAGTCAGTGCACACAGTGGAGAACGAGAATAAATATTTACTTTTCATTTATATACTGCATAAATAACAGCAAAGTACGCTCTAGACAGGTCATGATTTGATTTTGAGGGTTGCGTAACCTAAGTCGCAGAAGTACAGGAGGTATTCGTTTTGCAAAACTTAAATATGTGGAAACACTGAGGCATTTCCTCACGAAGGAGGCAACTCTGTGCTTTGCCAACGAAACAATAACAGAATTATTCCTGGGTATTCTGAATTACTCTTGAATACTAGATGAAGATTGCCTCTGTCTGATATTTGAGGGTTTTTTGTAGATATTGAAGATAGAGATGGTGTAATGCCTGGTGTCTGAATGCTTACCCTTTCATAGTACATTAATTTTTTTGCCATCTTTTCAAAATTAAATTTAAAATTAAAATCCTCTCTGGTGCTGAACTTCAGCGCATAAAACATCAGTTATGCTGTAGATCACAAGAAAGAATCAAAGACAGACCTGCATAAAGACACACCATGACAAGGCAAAATAGTGGGATGTAGAGGCTCTCAGATCTCAGTCTTCCTCTAACTATACTAACCTGACTCACTTGCTGTCTTTGAAAAAACATGAGATTTTAGGAAACTGGAAGCCATACTGAAGGACTTATCTATGGCACAAGATTAGAAACACATTTATGAGCAATATTGTGATGTGAAATATTTTGAGGCATGTGCATACGCTGCAGGAATTGTAGTTGGAATTGCTTCAAACCCTAGTTATCCCCATTTCAGAAAACTCGAAGAGTTTACTACATCCACTCCTGTCTCTAGAGAGTAATGGGATAATTATTTTCTCTTGGGAGCAGATTTGACATTTCAGAAACCTGCAAAATGTTGAGACTGTTAAAGCTGAAGTTTATATAAATAAATATATAAATATAAAAATTGTTTATTAGTGCCACTGTGAGTAATGACCTGAAGTTTGTGATAATTGAATTGTGTATTTGATGGGCAGTATGAATGTACTCTTAGGAGAAAAACACAATTATATACTGAGGAATACTGCATTCAGATAAAATACTGTCCCCTATTTCGCAGGTATATATCTCCTATTTCTGTCCAACAAAGGTGATCATCAAGAAAAGCAGATGTGTTATCAACTTTCAAGTTTCATCCTAGAAATGAGGTTGGAATATTCCATGAGAAGTCAATGTCATTTTCCTACTCTCTCTGTCTCTGTGAGAAATGCTCTGCTAAGTCTTTTTCTGTTCTGCGCTTGCAATTCTTCTGTTTCTCTAGGTGAGTCTCGGCTGAGCTCATGTTTTTGCACTTAACTTCATGCAAGCCTCCTTCCCTGTCTATTCCAAGAGCATTTTGGAACCAGTTTGCCCTGAAGCCCTGAGATCAGAGAACACGGAGGGATTAGGTTTAAACTTGTTAAACTGAATTAACACTTCTGCCACATGATTGTGGCCTGTGCCAGTCCTTCTAATCTCGTTCAGAGTTTAGGATAATTTGTTTAGTAGTGCTGATCAGCTGGAGGTTAATTCAATTGGACTTTGGTTATTTATTCATGCTCGGATTTGCTAAGTGTCACAGCAGATACATGAGGTCTCTGTTACAGTTATGAGACCGCTTCATTAGTGTGAGGGAGAGTCCGTCTGAATGACTTCCTTCCCTCACTGCAATAACTGGCTGTCAGGGCTCTCCCCAGTGGAAAAAAAAAAAACTTATATAACATCTCCCTTTCATTTGTGTTGTAAGTGTATTGATTACAACTTAAAATACACTTCTTGGTTCTGATTGCTGGAATTTCCAAGAATCTCCCTTGGAGATCTCAGTAGTATTCCAGCTCTACACTTTAAATTGATACCAAAAGCTTAAAGAAACATACAGCCATGCTTTAAAAAATATTTATTATTAATAATGGGTTTCCACGTGGTATTTTGGTCCTGCTCACTTCCAGGTCACATTTCCCCATCAGTGTAATGCAGCCAGCACTGGGATGGAAAGCCATCAGTCCTTTACCCTCTCCAGAATTAACTACCCAGAAATGCAAGACAAAAACGAAGAAGAAAATTGATTCCTACTGAAACCTCAGGAGGAATTTAGGTTGGCAGAACATGTTACTCAAACTGGAATGTGGCCAGGACAGCAGGATTAATGTTAGCACAAAATGCCACTTGATTGCAAGTGTTCGGATAACCTTGGGTGAAAGTCTTATCTGAAAAGAGGCTCTTCTAACAGAATAGGGCTCCCTGATATTGGCTGCGGCTTTGGTTCAGAGTTGACTCGGAGAATGTTTGCTGTTTGCTTCAGCAGTTTTTGAATGGGGCATCTCTTGAATGGTAACAGATCTCCCCTTCACAGCCTGCAGCACAGCAGATAATTTCCCAGAGAGGATTCCATGCCATAGGCTGATGTCTCTTTTTGGAGATGTTTCCTGATATATCATGCAAACATTACAAATAAGAGGCTGAATGGATGCTTGTTGGTGAAAGGTCCTAAAGATTAGAAGGCAGGAATGATGTTCAGCATCGAGAAGGCACTGGGCCAAGCTGAGCTGCTGCAGCCACATAAATGTGGAATAGCTACTGATGTCATGGAGTTACTGAGCAAGAAAGACTAGCGTTTGCCTCATTTTTGGTTTATTCTTCTCTCTGAATGTTTCTACTGTCAGTTCTCTAACACATGTTACGGATTGGGTTGGCGGAACCAGGTGGTGCCCAGTGAAAGCTTTGATGATTAAGAGCGTTGTTAATCAAAATTTCTTCTCTTGCTCTCCATTTTTCAATTAAATTGTAAATCTGTGCTGAGGAACAACCATTAACTTCCAGGGAGTGAGAAATGTTCCCACATGTTTTGGCCTTCTTCAGAAAACCCTGTCACAGTTACATACCGTGAAATACGGTTTCCAACAGAACAATATTCCCAAAACCAGCTGGGACTCGCATTACAACTCAGCATTCTTTGCAGAAGTTTATTTGCTGTTGACTTGGAAGCCAAGTTAGAGGTTTTGAGAGGAGTTTCTACTTATCTACACAATAATGCAACATGGGTCCCACACTATCAACTCCCACAGAGAAGCTGGAGAGAGCAGGACTAAGAGAAAAATGTGTCAGTACCCATCTTTGTCACCAGATGAATGACCTGCTGAGGGGTCCTGGGTCTTACATGTCTCTGTGGGTAAAAAAAAGCATCCAAGGACCACGTTGTGGCAGCCTGTCATAAATTATGAAGGAGGCTGTATCTGAAAAAAAGCCAGTGTGTATTCCCAAGAGACAGGATCCCTATCCAGAGGAGAAGCAGCAGTATGCGATTTCATCTCTGTGGGCATTTTCCTCATAATGCAACATCCTCTTTAGGATAAGACAGGAGCTCTATACAAAGGGAACAGCAGTTACAGGGCTGTATGTCAGCTACAAGTGTGATTGAGCTATATTTGAGCATGGCGCTTGCTTTGCTATTTGTTTTTAAAATCAAAACCCTTCACTGTTGCTCTGTGGGGTGAATATGACCTACACTGCTTTCTAAGTGGACCTGTTTTTCATCCTATTTGAGCCCTACTGAGGTTGTCCCTTGTTTTTTATAGGAAGACACTGATTGTCCCCTCTCCCCTGGCCCAGTCTTCCCTTCCCTTTCCTGCAGCAGCTCAGACTTGTATATGAGCCAAGATATGATTCCCCTAGGAATTTACTTCATTTAATATTCCTCTCTCCTGTCTTCATTGTTTTTCATTTATAGGTTAACCAGCACCTGAGATGCCTAGTGCTTCTTCCAACTTTACTTTGAGCAGATAAACTTTTAAATTAAACATTTTCATTCCCCCCTCCTGTTCAAGGTTTACTGTATAATTCTGTATTTTTTTAAAAAAGCCAGCAAACAGAAGTAATCACAGATGCGTTTTGCTGAGAAGAGATAGATGGCCTGACAGAAAGGATTGAGTATACTATTCCACAGATATCCCTGTATCTGACAAAATAGGCCAAACTTGTTCTTTATGTGGCTCCACCAGGGATGAACAAGACCCAGGGGCTGTAAGGAAGACCACGTGCTGATATTTTATTTCATCGAGTCCCCAGAACACTGAATATGCTCTTGATATGCAAGAGTAGGCTGAAATCTGCAATCAGCTCCATGAGTGTAATTGAATCTGAGTCAGGAGAAGTGGCACCTGCATGATGAAGAAGGGCATTCATTATACCCTGTTCAGGTCTGTACCATCCTGCTTGTGTGGACGGAGTTCAGCATGTACTATCTTGAGCTGAGGGATCACACAATCACACTCCAACTATCATTCCCTATATATATATTTCCAGTACGTGCCGGACATCTCAATGCTATGCCGACGAGTGCATAAGCACACATCATCCTATCTAAATATCTCTTCTATACATGTGCATCAGCTAACAGATGCACGTTGGACTCATGAATATGAATGGGCCCAAACGTGTAGTGCGACCTTCACGTCAGGATTGCTTTCCTTCATGTGCCTGCACTGCTGATAAATCACTGCTGTCCTGGGGACACCTCTGTCAGTTCAGAGCAGTCCCTTGTTATTGCAGGCAAAAATGATAACAGCCGTGATGTCTGCAAGGGTCTGTGGTGTTGTATATCTCACACACTTGTTCCCTACGGCCAGCGATAACAATAAGACCTTTGTACCAAAGACTAAAAGTCTCAAAGATGGAACAGGAAGAGAGAAGGAGAGTCCAATGCACAGAGCCATTGCCTTAAAAGGAAGTACAAGACAACAAAATTCCTGGACGATCTCTTCATGCTATCACCAGGAATGGTCCTTTTGGGAATGGTGCAATGAGGAGGGTTTGAGAAAAATGTCAAAGCAATTTTTTGTTAGAAATGTTATTTTGACACGTTAGGCCGTATTGTTTTGATCATTCTCTTTTCGAAAGTAACTTTTAGGTTACAATGTTCTGCTTTGATGGTTTTTCAACCAAAGCTGCAGTCATTTCACTTGGTGTCAATTTTTCATCCTCATTTCATCTTACATGGGAGAAGAGTGCAAAGGAAAACATTTGATTGACCCAAACCACCCATGGGACGTGCTGGTTTTATGAGAACATTCACAATGTTGCTTCATTTTTCTCTGCTTGGGAGGAAAACCTAGGACTTCTCACCCTTTTGGAGAAAGGAGAGCACACTCTGATGAGGGTGTCTGATACAGAGTCCAAAATGAAGGTGCTAAATTATAGCTGGTACTGAATCACCCTGTTTACATCTAAGTGCAGAAGGATCTCTTGTTTAGCTACATAGCAGTCGCATGTTTTGGCTGTGCCACTGTTTGAGCACTGTTCCAGGGGGAGGCTGGACTCAGTGCTTGACCAGCGGACATTTGGGATCACATGCTGAAGACCTCAGTCTTTGAAATGCAACCCAAGCCTCCTTTGCGCTGGTGGGAGGAGCACACCTTGGCATTTAGCCTTCAGAGAGCCTGGCACTTGTCATAATTAACCCTCAAGGAGGGCACTCAGGTGCCATTGACAGGTGGGATAAATGGAGAAAGCAGCACTTCTTGGTGAGGAGGCAAAAGGAAAACCAGCTTTGGCAGGTAGGCTTCGTGCAAGGCAAGCACTTTGCAGTCCTGATTTGGAGGAGGGAAGCATGATGCAGTAACAGAAGGGCCAGACCCAATCCAGCCCCTTTGGCCTTGCGCTCAAAGTTGGAGTTCTATGTTCTCTGCCTATATCAAATAGGAAATACCTACCGTTTCTCCATGTTTTGAGGAATTCTTACCAGAATTATCTCTCTCTAGCTTATATATATACACACATACATGTATAAAATTGATTACTGGAAATAAAATAACACAAATATTGTGAAAATCAGCTGGATTCTCCAGAGAGAGGAATGCAAAATATGTATCCAATAAAGCTTTTCAGATACTATCCATAAATACAGAGCTGAAGTGCTGGACCTGCTGTCCTCTCCGGTACCACTCCACCAGAAATGTGTAGCTCACATCCTGAGTCATCCCCAAGGAGAGTAATAGATGTTATACACTTGAAATAGTTTAATTTCTAACTGGTCCAAGCACCGTTCATCCCTCCTTCATCAGACAAGAGGAAGATGGAGAATTTTAATATCTTTTGGTAAGATCATGGGACCTCTGAGTCCTTACCCTTACTCAATGCAGTCAGTGCATTCTGCCAGTTCCATGCAAGAAACTGCAAGTGAGAGAAGTTGGTCTCCCAGACTGCAGTGCAAGGGCAGATGAATGACAACACTTGTGTAGAAAGTTGGACCTTTCTGGTTGGCCTAACTGAGCTGCAGGATCTTGAAATCTCCATTTTCAGCTGTGGGAGACCTTCTTTAAGCTGATAAGTTTATACTAAGGTACACAAATGGCTTTATTTCCAGAGGCAGAGGTGATGAATTCCCACTTGAAGAAATAGTTCTACAGGCAGATGGATTTGGTGAGGATCTAACGCTATTTGTCCTGGACGACCTCCAGGATACAACCTGCTTGCTACATCCATTCCTTGCTTAGCACCAGCCTGTGTGTTTTGTGTGTAAACTGAGGTGGGGAGCACACATGCTCTAGTGTCCCCACTGAAATAATTGTCCCAGCATACAGCGAGGGGTTGGCTCACAGGAACCTGCCCTCATCACACACCAGCGCCTTGGGGTACAAGTTTCTCTGGGAGTCACTGACTGATGGATGCTATTACTGGAGGAGATCTTTAGAGCAGATACAGCCACCTCTACGGTGGAGTCAAAGGGCAACAATAATCTTTCAGACAGCCTATGGCTGTGAGGTGGCATTGCCATGAACATAAACAAGAAATAAATTTCCAGAGAGTGTGTAATCCACAGGTAAAAAGGAAAAAAAAATAGGAAATCAGTTGGCTGAATTACAAGCTCATCAGAGGCCAGTAGGGACTGCGGTAATACGAGCTATATTGTATCGCCAATTTGTATTGTACATTTGGAACAACAACAATTATGTTGTTTTGAAATTAAGAATAACCCGGGGTGGCGAGGGGGAGGGGGTGCAAATAAACTAACAGTGTACCACATAGCTGAGAGAGAGAGAGAGAGAATTTATACTTGGCAATAATCAATACTCATGTGCACCTTCTAATTGAGTCAGCCCAGCCTTCCTCCGGGATGTGACAGTGACAACTGAACTCCTCTTCCCGTTTGATGGATTTGCTTGTGCTGCAGCTGTAAATGGAGAATACTCCAAAAATGCCTGTAGTTTGTCCTCAGCACCTGAGCACCAATCCTGCGTGGTCCAGAGCATCGTGCAGCCAGGTAGGATGTGGGACCAGTGTTGGGACAGTTTGAGGGCACAGTCGAGGGCAGGTCCTAAGGGTCACTTGCAAGATGTAGAGCGGCCTCTTCTTTAATAATATGACCAGCTCTGGGGGCTTTCTCAACAACTTGGTCTTTGTCCTGTCTCCTAGAAGAGTCTTTTAAAAATATCTCACTGCCAGAGGCACTGAGTGGGTTGATTGATTATTGTGACCCAGTGCTTGGGGATCCACAACTGAAGTGCGTATTGTTCCTTTTCAGACTGAGATCCTTGCTCATATGCACAAGTTTGCAAAGGTTGTTGGATTCAGGACTAGGAAAGAATTGTGTTGACCCAGAGCTTTCCTCTGCCATTGTCCAAAGCAGAGCACAGGCACCCTTGGCTCACATCTCCACATCCTGACATTTCCTAACTTGTATTTCTTCCTCTGTCCCTCCGCTATGGCTGGGGGCACATCCAGATCAAATGAAAGGCTTTCCTTTCCTCTCTTCAAATTGCTATTTGTGCTGCCGACTCAAGCTTTTCACTTGGTTTGTATTGGGGTATGAGTCAAAATCCTGGCCTATTCATATTTCACATCATGTGCACATTAATTGGTACTTTACATCCCAGGGACTTAAGGAAGCACCAATTTGGTCTCTGAACGGTTTTACTACAAACCCATTTCCCTCCCCCCTCCCTCCCTTTTCCCTTTTTGTTGTAGATAAGATTCATTTTTTTTTCTGGACATGAATCCATTGCCTGAGGTTTCTAAAATCTCTGTTCTGGGACACCAAAATCTTATCTCTGAGGCAGAACGGGAAGGGAAAAGTAGTACATGAGGGGAACTGTGACTCATGCAGAAACTGAAATGATGAAGCAGATGCTGCTATTATGAAGACCCAGAGGTGTTCAAAAACCTACTGGTGGAAAGGCAAAAGCCTGGGCTTTTCAGCCCTGAAAGGCTTCTGCATATTGAAGCTTTGAGCGCTGGATGAGAGTTGCAGACTGATGAGCTCTCTGCTTGCCTGCTAAGCCCCTTGCATGTCAGCAGCAGTGCAGCAGAACAGAGCGCTCGACTGGAGGCAGCGCGCAGCGGATTTAAACCTGATCAATAGAAGATCTGTTAAAACTTGAAATGGTGCTGCCTTCCTCCCTGCAACAGAAACTTTAATGATTTTTTTCCCCCCCTGGAGGGGCTGAATCTGAATGAAAGAAAATGAGGAGAAAACGTGCCTGATTTTTATATTTCAATGAACAAGCTGAAGGAGGCACCTATGTGTCTGTCATCCTGAAAAGCTCCTTGTTTTGATGGAGCCTTAATGGATTTTTCAAAAGACTCTTTGAATGCCTCACCCAGCTCTATTGGAAACTGTTATGTTTTGTAGCTGGCACCTTGCCATGTCTATTTATGTTCAATATTGCCTTCAAAAATAGCACCACTGCTATCTTTTCCCAATATTCAGAGCAGTGTTGTAGGACATGGGACGATGGGCTGGTCTTGCCTCCCTTGTGCTAGGGAAAATGCTTCAGAGGAACCCAGACCAGCTCCTCTCCTCAAGGATGGGTAAACTTCCCAAATTCCTCTTGTCACACAGGAGGCATTTCAGACACCACAGAAGGGAGAAAAGACCTGCACACTAACGGAAAAGAAAAATTTACAACTCTCATGCTATAAAGTCCCCCAACACGAGGACTCCCCAGCATCTCAAGTGTATCTGGTCTAGTGACCCTGTCAGGCAGTCTTCCATGCTCAACCTGATTTTCTCTTGCTGTGATATAAACTCATGACATCTTGTCCTGTCTGCCACAGGACCAATCCCTTCCTCATGAAGGTTATCGTTTAAAGGTCTGAAGGACTTAGCAGTTAAGCTAGGGGAGACACAAGGCTAACATCCCTCTTCTGCTCTTTCTTAGAATCATAGAATC
>WAAB01008155.1:0-11967 GCA_013389865.1 Piaya cayana
CATGTGCAGGGCCACCTCCCACTAGTACAGTGTCAGTAGTGCTAATGCTAACAGCAGACAAATGCCTTTTCATACATGTTAATTCTTGTTAAATGGATCAGCAGCATGTTTCAGCATAGTTCCTCACTGATTTCAAGTGTATTTTAAATAATCTGAAAGGAGTGATGGTGGTAACATCCTGTGACTAGAGTATCATAATTTCGAAGAAAAGGAGCTATTAATTGCATTCAGCTTTTCCCAGGCAGTTACATATGACAAACAAAATGAATGACAGAAGCTCGTGGACCTCTCACATAGTGACGGTTATTACTGTTAACTGCACTGAAATGGTAGAATAGGTCTTCTAAAATGATTACCAGAATAATTAATAACATAAATAAAATTAATGAGAAGTAATGCTCTCTCTACATTTCAGAGACTGGTAATGATCTGTTAGATCCAATGGCAGAACCTACGCAGTGTTGCTGTAAAGATGCACTCTTCTGGTATTAACAGCTGTTTCACTTGTGGCAAACAGACATTAAAATCTTACAGGAAAACTGTACCCAGTATTATTCATTTGCAACTTATACATTTAAATAAACAGAACAGAGTAAAATCAAGAAATCATTTAACCAATATTTTTACTTGAGTGTGCCCAGAGTCCTACAAGCAAAGATAATGATGATGCAGGAAGGAAGCCATTCCCATATGATTACTGAAACTTGAACTTAGTATGACCTGAAGGTATTTCAGAATATCTAGCCACTATTAAACTTCTGGGTTCAGCAGATCAGTGTGTTCTCTTTGACCGGCATATGGCTCAACAGGAGAACAATTCTGACTTGGGCAAAATATCCATGAATATCCAATAAAAATAACATAGAAAAATAGTTTAGCTTAGATGATTTACTGTGCTGCCAATGTATAAAATGACCAGCGTTTTCAACTTGCTAGGAAAAAAATTGCTCATGTATAACAATAATTAAAGGTCTGCTGGAAGAAACAGTGCAGGTTATTTAGTGAAAATTGACTTTATTTATTAATCAATCCAAGGAAAACAGAAGCTCTTCTTTTTAAAACAGCCATGATCTCAGTAGTCCTACATTAAAACATCAGATACACTGTAGTTCACTGTCTTCTAAGAAGCAGTAGTAATCTTTTGTGTAGCAGTAAGGGTAACCACTGAGACAGCAATAACTGGAATTTTTCTGTTTCAGGTTTGAAAAGGGCTTGTGCACCTGAAAGCCTGTACTTTTTTTCTGGATATATTGCTTTTTCTAATAAAAGATTTTTTTCCCTATAAATCTTGCTTGCCTTATAAACTTCTACGTTATTCGCTACTATAACACTGTTCGTGTGGGTTTCATTAAAAAAAAATCCTAGAATCACTAGGTTGGAAAGGATCCACTGGATCATCGAGTCCAACCATTCCTATCAAACACTAAACCATGTCCCTCAGCAGCTCATCCACCCATGTTTTAAACACCTTCAGGGAAAGTGATTCAACCACCTCCCTGGGCAGCCTGTTCCAATGCCCAATGACCCTTTCTGTAAAAACTTTTTTCCTGATATCAAGCCTAAACCTCTCCTGGCAGAGCTTGAGGCCATTTCCTCTTGTCCTGTCCCCTGTCCCTTGGGAGAAGAGCCCAGCTCCCTCCTCTCTACAACCTCCTTTCANTGTTGCTCTTCTCTGGACTCGCTCCAGAGCCTCAACATCCTTCTTGTGCTCCTAGAAAGCTAATAACAAATGAGGAGGTTAGAAATAGCAACTCGAGTTTTGGTGTTTTATTGGATGAATGAGTGGGTAAAACTTTGATCCCATCACCAGCTACGCCGTTTCTCGCTCTGTAGTTGTTTTTCCATCCATTAAGTGTTGCAACTGTCAAGTGAAGTTTATTCTGGGCTCACTTCCCTCCCGGCTACGCCGGGTAACCCCCGGCTCCAGGACCAAGGCGTAACGAGGGGCTGGGACAGACCGAGAAGCTCCCAGAGGAGCCTCCCCCAGCCCCAAGCGGCGAGCGGTGGCTCCGCTCTGTGCCCCCAGCGGCCGCCCTCCCCTTTTTCCCCAGGCAGGCGCTCGGTTTTTGAACGAGTGACCTCAGCCATGCCGTCCAACCACCGGCTAGGGGCTTTTAATATTCATGAGTTTCTATATACTTTTCCCATGCAAAATGTCAGGTACATCACTACAGAGCAAATAAGACAAAGGAAGGAGTTGAAAGGTAGCAGGAATAGGTCCCCATCTATATGTGTCTGGAATCTTAAAGATGGTATCATAGTATCATAGAGTCACCAGGCTGGAAGAGACCCATTGGATCATCAAGTCCAACCATTCCTATCAAACACTAAACCATGTCCCTCAGGACCTTGTCTACCTCGTGCCTTAAACACCTCCAGGGAAGGTGAATCCACCACCTCCCTGGGCAGCCTGTTCCAATGCCCAATGACCCTTTCTGTGAAAAACTTCCTCCTACTGTCTAGCCTAAATCTCCCCTGGCGGAGCTTGAGGCCATTACAGATATAGTATATATAGATGTGAACATATTCATGTACAAGCATACAAAATATATATGATTTAACCCCTGAAATCCTGGATAGTACAGACATGAATGGGAAAACAGAAATCTTAGCAGTTAATGGGACCAAACAATTAAATCTAGTGAAGTATGACACATTTTAAAGCTGAGGCTTTCTTTTACTCACCAAAATATCTGTTACAGCAAATTGCCAACAATTATGGAAAACTTTTAGAGTACAATGTAATGAGTGGTCATATGGAGGGATTTCTGTTTATTTTCTAAACTGCAGAGGGTAAAACTGTATGAAACAACACCTCTGTCTTCAGTTGTTTAATCTCTTGACTTATGTTTACAAAATGCAATAGTACACTACTACCAGAGAGGAGTAATATGGGTGTTTAGTTTGCCTACCCGCAAATGATTTCTGCACATGCACAAAATTCTACTGAGCTACAGTAGGAATTTTAGAGCTTTTAATTGCACCACTAGTTTTAGTCACAGCAGAAACTTAAAAATAAATTATCTACCTTAACATCTAGAGGTATTTTCAGGGGGAATACTAATTATAACTAACTAGCATTGAGTGAAAATTCTTTCCTGGATAAATTAAAATATGAGATCAGTAAGTAAGTGAGACAAAAACATTCAAATAAGTGCAGCAACCAGAAGAATAGTTCCAAAAGGCTCCAGAGTCCCTCCTCAGTCTACTCTAAGCACAGATTTTTAAAAAGAAGAAAAGTTGATCAACATATCTAAAAATACGATTTTGAGTGTAATACAGAAAATGATTAAATTGATAACCATATTGCTCTGTCTCTGAGTTATTTAAGCCTTTCAAATAACATCCTGAAACAAATGAGAAAAGTTACTTTCAGCAAATGCTTCTTTTAATTGTTAAACTGATAACAGAAGATTGTGAGATAATTTCCTACAAGGAAATAAATACTTACTGGTCTGTTTCATGGTTGGAAATCAATGATGTAACTTCAAATGGAGGAGTTACTTTAAATTCAAATTGTCTTGCAAGGGAATTCCCAGTCTTTGCAAGTCAGTTAATAATTTACTAAACTTACTTACTTAAAGAGACATCAATGATTAAATGTAAGCTTGTATGTATAGGTGTTTTGGGCAACTGTATGAATTATTTTATTATGTAAAAACTTTTGTGTAGAAAATACATTGTTTCCATTGATATAAATGTAACTTTTAAGACATATTTACGATATATGATTCTTGAATTTAACATACATTTTAGAGTGGCTTTCATATTTTACTTCAGCAGTTATTTTCACTATCATATGTAGTAATTAATGGTATTGTATTCAGTAAAAGACGTGCTTTAAAAGACTTGATATTGATTTTCAAACTGCGTTGGCTTGAAACAGGTGTATACATAGGCATATTCTTAACCTTCTTTTTGAATTCACTTGCCATCTACAGTAGGAATGTACATATAGAATATACTTCTGGGTTAAAGTTGAAATGTTATTCTTCTGTCTTTTGCTTTGTTTTAAGCTCATAGCAATAAAATCAGTTCATTACCTGAAGCTGCTCTTCACAGCTCATTCTTCTGAAAACTAGTACCACAAATAATGAGTATACTTTATTTGGAATTTTAGGCAGGAAAGGAAGGGTTTGATTTGCTACTGTTCTGTTGGGTTATGTCCTCAGGTATGTTGCTGAAAGCTAAATAATACATTGAAAGATGGAGAGTACGAAATAATACAGCTGTGCAGGGTATGAGTTTTCTTACACCAAGCAAGGGGACACTCTTAGAACAGAATGTTTTAAGTGGAAGAAAAATATGTCCTTGTGCTAGAGAATGTTTTCATTTTAATTTTAGTAAATAAAACAATTCCATTAAGTTTTCAAATTAGCTATCATATATCTAGTCTAGATAATGAATTCAGACTACTGTTTAAAAGACTGTGCATTGTGTAGTGCATGTGAACATACATGGGAAAAGAGAACAGGCTCTTCCATGCCATAGTTAATTTAGAAAACACAAGAGAATTTACTTTCTTTATAATCTGGTCAGATGTTTAAGATATTTGCACTACTCCGCACTTTTCTGTGAAACTGGTGTCATATTTCAGGCCTAGTTTGGAATACAGACAAAACAACCTCTAGAGAGTAAACAACAATAATAATTTCTATGTTCTTTATTTCCAAATAAATAAAAATGTAAATACACTACCTAAAATAATTTTTCCCTTACTTTTTCTTTTAGAGAAATAGGAACTAGGAACCAATCATCACAATAGTATTTCTTTCAACACAATACCTAGGAGTTCATTAGAGTTGACCCTCTATACCTGAGATTTGAGACTCTGCTTTTATTTTCAGATAAATGCACTTCACAGTCCCAGTGGCTCTATGTGTGCGTATACTGGTTAGCTCATATCTGCACAGGAGGTGTGCTCCAGTGAACCTCTTGGAAAATACTGTGACAGAGAAATGGGGAACAGCACTTATTCATCTGTTGTCCTGAGGCAACAAGGATGTGTCGAAGGATCACATATCAAAAGGCCTCAAAACTACTGAGCACACAATCTTCAAAGTGCTGCAACATGAATTTCAACACAACAAAAATAAAAGGTGAGTTGTGAGACATTGGCCAGCACTATAGATAGAATCAAAGGGGGGAAAAAAATCTCTTCTACTTAGCAAAATTCAGAATAGCGATTTTAGTTTTATACAGATTCTCATAAAATTGTGATAACTTTTAATTAAGATGAGATTAGAATCCAGGAGTTAGAACTGAAACCCAGAAGGTGCTCTGCAGGTTTTGTAACATCCATATCAGTAAATAAAAAAAGGTCCAGGGGAGCAAGTGCTGATCCATGTTTATTAATACTGTTAACCGTTTGGTACTCTACACAGCAAAATTTTGATACTTAACAGCTATTAGGCAATTAGACAGTTCTTAGGCACAGTTCAGGGGCTAGGATGCACCAGGGATCATTCCAACACAGACATAAGGATCTGAAGAAGAGAAATTTTGGGGATTTTTTGGTGTGAACAGTTGTTTCTGGCCTGACTTTGCAATCAGACAATGATCTGCTCTTCGTTCTTTAATAATCCTTGAGCCTAATGCATCCAGTCAGATCCTGCAGTAGTCTACTCAATTGTCAATGTCACTGATTATGACTTCTAACCATACAGTCCAAGTTACTGTGTCCTCACTAGCTACCAATGCCAACATTATCTGAAGTTCAACATACTTTTTTCCTTGGAGGCAAAGATTATTTTAAACACATTTACTCAAATCAAGTGTCATAACTTCTGGTCCAATACATATAAATCTTCCAGTTAGCAATTCAACATATACGTGTTTCTAGACTGTATGCTGTTGTTTGACATGACAGCAGGGAAGAAGCTATTTTGTGATTTAAAGATAGTTTGTCTTCTCTGACAGTTTTCATGGCGGTTAAAAATATTTTCTTGGAAAATATTGTCTTCTCAAATAGAGCACAGATTTTGAAAGCCAGATAAAGTATCTAAATATTATTTACCTTAGAACTTTTTATATGTTCATCAGGGTCAATTAGCAGAAATTAATTTATATCGTAACAAATAGAATACAAAATCTTAAACAGACAAAATATTGCTTGTGTGGCACTGGCAATTTATAGACAATTTACGCCTATGATGATGCTGAATCTTTAAAGTTTTTAAAAAAAAACTTCCACCAAAGAAAGGACTGTCAAAAATCAATATAATCTACTAGCTATGGTCATGATGATGTTTTCAAGGAATATTTTGTTGCATATGAGATAATTTATGCAAGATTACTTTGCAGTCTTCTTTCTGTTCTCCACCCTCCTCTACAATCAAATTAAGAACTAGAACTCAGGTATAACACATTTCTTAGAGCACTAGAAAAGTCGGATGACTAGTAATACAATCAAGTAACTAGAACTAAATGAATCATTTTTATTTCCCCTGATATTTGTTGCTTTGATTTTTATGCATTAATTATCTTAAATCAGATTAAAGCAGTTAATAATAGCCTCATAACTATTCTTTTTTGGTTGTTTTAAATCATGAAGCCTCCGAGAATTTTACATTAATGTGCAGT
This sequence comes from Piaya cayana, assembly GCA_013389865.1. Taxonomy (NCBI): domain Eukaryota; kingdom Metazoa; phylum Chordata; class Aves; order Cuculiformes; family Coccyzidae; genus Piaya; species Piaya cayana. The sequence goes on from WAAB01008155.1 coordinate 6,583, forward strand.
ACATATCATATCTGGGTATCCTATGTGATGTCCTATGTACGTACTGGATTTTCAGATTAATTTTTAAATTATTCTGTACGTGTCTGGTCAGAAAGTGGTATTACCTGGTATTCAAATACTCCATATTTTAAGACAAATGTGAGTTTACTGCAACTGGCTAATAGCTCCTTGAATTGTTTATAAAACTTCTGCTCTGATCTTCTACACAGGTAGAGGTGTTGGAATGCCTATAAGCTGCACTGTGAGAGAAATGTAGCTATGCGTTTCATGCTAGAGCATGTGGCTATTCAGTTTCTTTTGTGTCTGAATGTCTCCTTCTTACTAATATTGTTCAGACCAAAACCAAATACCTGGCTTTGAACAGGGTTTCATGGACTACTTCAAGCCCACTGAAGATGCCAATTTGAGTGTTTTCTTTTGTGAAGACAGCAAAGAGGGTTTTTTTGGGAAGAAACACTGTCTGTGGCTGTGCTGTAAATGTCTCTGCCTAATGTTTTATATGAAAAGCCACACATCTGATAGGGCAGGTTAAATATTTATGGGTAACAGAAAACATATCAAAATTGAGGAATAAATGATTAATGAAAGGTCACAAAGGTTTATTATTATGAGGTAAACATAATAATTTATTAATTTCTTAGGGATGCTTAATTATTTTTATATATATATATATATTTTAATTGTGTATAACTAACCAGTTCTTACACTTTTTCAAGCTCAGGACTAATAACTTTTATTGCCATTTCAGACCACAGCATATGAGATTCTTTGCAAGAGTGCTGATTCATGAATGTCTGCCTTCTAGACTGGGATGCTGGTACAAATGAAATGGATATGAACTGTGTGTCACCCTACGGCACAACGAGACACTTCAATAGCCATTTACAACCAGTACAGCTAGTGATAGACCCCAATCATGACCGTCAGAACTACAGTCCTGGGGTTCTAAGTACACATGAACACAAGGGGTCTAGGTGATGAAGCATTAGGTGCAAGAGCAAACATCACAAACTTGAGCATGGTTTTCAGAAAATGTTGTAGCTGACAGATCACAGTTTAGTACTGTGTTGAGCAGATTCATAGCAGTTCCCATAGTGCATGCAGCTGGGAATTTGGTTTTGTTTTGGCTTCATAAAGATGGCAAAATGCAGTTGAACTAAATGTATCAAGGGTCTTATTGTTCCCCACACTGACTTGTAGCAGTGAAGTGTTAAAGATATTTACACAGGTAAGCGTTCTCCCTAAAAAGATGTTAAGCCTGGAGCTAGCCAATGAAAAGCTAAGCAGCTGTTACACCACGCTGCCTGACACTATATAATATCAGGGCAGAGGCTATAAAATCAGCTGTTCATGCTGCCCATCTACCTCTTTCCTGTAGTAAGATGATTCCCCTCAGTGAGGTATGTAGAATAGACATGTATCACCCTGCTGTAAAGCCATGCCTGACAAAGTCTTATGAAAATCCGCACAACAGCTACAAAATAATTCTTTTAAAAAATATATAAGGTATTATGCAACATAGAATTGTAGAATCACGAGGTTGGAAGAGACCCACCGGATCATCAAGTCCAACCATTCCCACCAATCTCTAAACCACGACCCTCAGCACTTCATTGACCTGCACCTAAACACCTTCAGGGAAGGCAAGTCAGCCACCTCCCTGGGTAGCCTGTTCCAGTGCCTAATAACCCTTTCTGTGAAGAGTTTTTTCCTTATGTCGAGCCTGAAGCTTCCCTGGTGGAGCTTGAGGCCATTCCCTCTTGTCCTGTCCCCTGTCACTTGGGAGAAGAGGCCAGCTCCCTCGTCTCTACAACCTCCTTTCAGGTAGTTGTAGACAGCAATAATGTCTCCCCTCAGCCTCCTCTTGTCCATCTCTCTCAGTCACTCCTCATAAGACTTGCTTTCCATCCCCTTCACCAGCTTTGTTGTTCTTCTCTGGACACACTCCAGAGCCTCAACATAGTACGCTATTTGTAGGCTTTTACTTATTTTCAAAATCACACAGAGAACAGGCTGTGAATCAGACCACAAGTTAAAAGGAGGATCAAAAGTAGATGACAAAGCACAGCGATGTTGAATGTTAAAGCAATGTTTTTGCCCACTGAATGATACTGGACCTAACGCTTTTCAAAAGGCAAGTCATTTGCTAAAAAACAACCACATTATCCTGTTATTCTTAGGTCAAACTCTACACATCAATCACAAAGGCATCCCCTGAAACCGCTCAAGTTTTACCTCCAGACTTCAATCAACATTTTTTACTTTATTTTATTTTATTTTTATTAGTTACACATGTTACGTATGATCACGTTTTTATGTGTGAATGTTTCTGGTTCTTTGAAGGGCTCCTGCAGTTTCTCAAGCCTTCTCTTGGTTATTTTTCTCAGTTGCTGATGAACAGACATAACAGACCACTTCCACTGCACAGAATGATCTCCTGTTTTCACTTGATAGTAATTTCTGGGTGCTATTTTGGGCTTTATGGCCATGTTCCAAATTAATTTCCATGCTCATTTTTCTTCAGTTTCATTAGCATTCATTAATGTTTCTAATTGGTTGCTTTTGTTGGTTTCCTCATTAGTCTTTCATGTCACTCTTTTCCTGGTGGTATATTTTGCTTAGATAGATGTTTTTTGGCTATTCAAGTTATAACTCTAAATAAACATGGCCAGCTTTTTGGTATACGTGACACCTGGCTTTTCATAAACACATATATGAATCAACTGATTTATTTATCCTGATGAAATCTTTCTAGTGCTTTCAGCTCCTCTTCTGAGGTTACACATCCTTAATTTATCTATTTCTTTACAACCTCATGGTTTCTCCTGAACGTTTTTTTGCATTGACTGGTACCACATTGTTTCTCTTTTAGACAAATCAAAGTTTTCCCACTAAAGCTTCCTCAGAAAATCGCCCAGATTGATGTACACTTTTCACTATAAACCCCAAACAAATGCAAATCCAAACAAGAGGGTGATCAAACCCTTTAAATTCCACCTGTATTTTGTGAAAGACTATGCAAAAATACAAACATTTAAACTTTAGTTGCTTTTTGGTTAAGCATATACTTAACTGTGCCTGGAACATGTTACTGTGTACAAATGAAAAAAATACAGCAAATTTCTTTAATATTTTATTGAAGAATGTAGGGATTTTTTCCCTGGAAAATGATTGTAAAATTTACCCTCAGAAACTATAGGAAGATGTTGTTTGATCGTCATAAGTATATCTGGTTTGTTCCATATTCATCACATTTTTCTAACTCAAGCTTCAGGGCAAATGAAGGGACTCATTTTACATGCAGTGAAATTCTTTGCACTGAGTTTATGTATTGTCTTCCTCAAAGGTCCTCTTCCAAGTCAGAATTTCAAATGAGTTGACATTAAAGATAGAATTCAAATTGGTGAGTTTTCCTGTAATTAACTGTGATAACACAGGTGTAATGGTTTTGATTTTTCGACCAACCAGGTTGTAGCTAAGAAAGAACTACATTTCCCAGTATTCCATGTGATTTTCTACGTAAACTAGGGTATAAATCAGAAGAGCAGACATGCCTTGCTCTCTTCTCTTCTGGTGGCCCTGTGGGCGAGTTCCCCCTGCTATCAGCTGCTCATGTGGAGGAGTGGGGCCTAGTGAAACCTTGTGGACTCTGAACAGCGCAGAGTGCTGGGGGGTTGCTTAATGAAGTCCTGCTATCTAGAAGGAGAGTAGTGATTTTCTTTTGTTAGCTTTTATTGCTGTTTTGGATTTTTAATTTCCCTTCGGGGCAGGGGGAAGTTTTTTCGGGGTCTCTTATTCTCTGTACATGGTATTCTAGTTTCATGTAAGTGTTAATACATGTGTATATAATCGTACAGCTTTGGTCTGCTCATTTTGAGCATTTCAGTCTTCCTTTCTTTTTCTCCTTTTCCCTTGGGCTCGTACAGGGGGTGGGGGGGCAAGGAAGAGGGACTGCAGACACTGTGAGGTTTGGGGAGGGGTCTCTTACCCAAACCTTCACAACAGGGAATGTGAAACACCCTCTAGAATATAGCTGTGGGCTTGTATCTGCCTTTCTGGGATGTATTACAGTTTAGTCATTGTAGTGTGCACTATGATTTAACAGATTAAGAAATACATTCAAAAGATAGACATACAATATGGAAAAACTGAGCCAACCAATCAAACATATAACCAGTTCTTCTTAGGCTTTTTAAAAGCACTAGAAAAGTCATTGTCATTACTAGAGTTTGGCTAAGAGGTTGCAAATTTGAATTTTGCAAGCTGAAAATGAGATCTACAAATAAGTAGAAATAGCCAGTCAGTTTCCACTAAGTTTTTCATAAATTGACATACTAAATTACAAAAAAAAATCAGTCTAATTAGTGATTATAGGGAAATGGTTCCTTTGCCTCCCACCTTCCACTTCCATTGCTTTTGATGACCCTATTTGTGCTTCACTTTTACTAGATCCAGAATCGCTACCCTTCCCTTCAAATTGTCATTCCCTATTCAGAATTAATAATAACTTGTTGGGTGAACTTGCAGTTAAAGTGATAGGTGAACTTGTTTATTCCATGAAAGAAGTACACAGTTGTAACAATAAAATCTGCAAAAAATATCCAGAGGGTGAGTTAGAATGTATGTTTAGAAATTGTAATATAAGGGGCTCACAGAATGCCTTAGGTTTATTTAAGCTAAGATACTCTTAGCATGAATATTTAAGAAAGAATGTGCATGGTCTTTCCCAAAATCTGCAGAGGGAACATCACAAGATAGGAGCAAGCTGAGAGTAGAATAAAACTTATCAACAGCAGATTAACTGGCCACAACCAACTCTATGAATGCAGGGGACAGCAGCAGTGTAAGTATTGCCTTGAGATTCTTGCCCTGATGGTGAACTGTGGAATAAATTTCCCTCCTGTTTTTTCCTCATAGGAGCAGTTCACTCTCTTCTGCTTCAGGAGGTCAAAAAGACAATGAGGGATAATGTCTGGATGCAATTTATATTCACAGGCAATGAAGGCACACATAAGACAAAGATAACCCTTTTTTCTACCTCATTTTGAATGCAGTCAAGATCAACTGTATTCAGAACTTCTAGGCACAAATCTCTGGGGAGGTCTATGTGTTGTTGCATACATTCATATAGGATCATCAATACTGAAACAATGATGTTTCCTGAGAAAGAGCTCAGGCAAACACATATCAAAAAATATGAGAATGGGCTGCCTGAGACTCATGAGGTAGTTTTTCCACCCTGAGATTTTGTCACAAGAGTCACTTTCCTCAGACAGTGGGTTAGTGGCTTAAAAGAAGCCGTGTCAAGGACTACTCTGCCCATCTGTCAATATGACTGATCTTTGAAATAGGAGGATGTTCTGCATCTTTAAGGCAACACTAGTC
>WAAB01008158.1:0-12382 GCA_013389865.1 Piaya cayana
TCATTGATCTGTTAGGAATTGTTGCTCTGCTGAGATCTCTTTTCATGTCCTTTTCATGAAGAATTGCGACCTGCAGTGACTGCTTTCTGCACTGTGGTTTCATATTGGCTCTTCCCGTGGTGGCATCCCTGACCCCAGGGTGCTGGACTGGTCCCCACCCATCCCTGCCCATCCCCTTCTGCACCCCGAATGTCACAGAGCACAGACTCAAAGCTAGAAACGTGTCCACAGGGAACCTAACTTGCTGGGTCTGGTCGTGTCTGGAGCACCTGTTCTCACCTACTTTATCTCACAATCTGATAAAGACGTGAGCTGGAAATAACAGGTGAGCTGGTTGGTAATTGGTAAGATTGATAATAAAGTGTGGATTGGCTACGGTGCATTGGGCTTTGGAGTGTGGAGTGTTCCTTTCTTTTGGAGAGAGGAAACAGGGACCCAAACCCATGAGGAAAGGTGAGATCCCTCTGGCGCAGCTCTGCTGGGTGCTTTGTCTGTCTTCTGCACAGGGCTGAAACTGCTGTTGAAATCGTTCTGAGGTCTTAGAGGTCAACACTGTTGGGTTGATGATGAAGCTCTTTTATTCCTCTGGTCACTGTGAATTCCTGAAGACAGCAGGCAGCTGGCCGGGTTCCTCTGCAAAGTGTGTGTTGGTGCTGAATCACTTAATTACAGCAGAAACAAAATGAAAACGCTGCCCCTTTTTCTCTTGTCCGTGTTATTTCACTTCTGGAATGTTCCCTGCCCTCTCTAAAGGTGACAGCCACCCGCACAGGGGAAGCCTGCAATGTTCCATCCGGGAATGCTGCTTCTGTGCCAGGATCCCGTGTGGACTGAGGAGCAGCAGTGTCTGGAGCACGGTGCCCATGCAGCCCAGCAGCCCAACAGCCACTGGTGTGGAAGGACAGGTGTTTGCTACTGTGAACAGGTAATTCCTGCCGTGACCCCTGAGCCAAGCACCATCACCCGGGTCAGGTTTCCTCACAGGAGTTTGCAGAGGTCTGCACGCTGCTCTGTTCTAACAGCCCTTTTTTGGCACTGGGTAACCTCTAATCCTGATCTGCTCCCTGCGCTCTCAGAAATGATCGATGCTCAGCGTGCGCTGAAGTTGGCCCCTTATCTCCTTTTCATTTTAAAGCACAATAATGGTTTTAATCGCCTGTTGTTCCTGTTGGCCACCTTTACTGTGTCATAGCAATCTTTGTTCGTGGGTCTATTTAGAGTAAAGAAGGATGCTAATGATGCTTTATCCTTTGTGGTGTAACAAGTACCTTTTACTAATCCAACGCTGTAAAAATACAAAAGTCCCCCCTTCTCCGTCTCCCCCCCAGCCCCTAAAACAATTCCGGGCGGCGAGGGTAGCGCGCTGCTTGGGCTAAGGCTGGGCTGTTAGCTAAATTAAGCCATTGTGACTCAAAATCCTCCTTTAATAAGGTTCATGCTGTCTACAACTTCATCATTTTCTGCTGAATGATAATTACTTTATTCAATCATGTTCAAGGTTTTAGTGAAAGCTAGCATTGATTGATTAACTTCAATTACCATGCTTACATTTGCATAGATAAAAACTGCTTTTCAATTTGTGAGTGGCACGCTGGTGGAAACCCTGCGCTGGTATTTGCATTTCAATGTGGATAGGGAAGAATAAAGGTGGAAGAGAGGTCTGATCAGTGCTAAGCCCTTTCTGCTTCAGTGCTTGAGCATTTTTCCATAAACACTCTTGTTATGATGTTAGTTTGCTCCAACCACTCTGAGGGAACCGGCGGAGCCTCCTGTTTACAAGCGTGTGCGACAGTTTAACGGGGAGGGGAGAGCTGGAATCAAAGCTTCCAGCAGAGCAGAGGTGTCGCTTCAAGCGAGGAATCCAGGGAAGTTCTGCTACCACGCAGCAACATCTCCACCATCCCGTGACATCCATGATGCCTGGATCACCGCCCCTCCTCACCCACCTTTTCACTCTCTGCCAGGCTTTGAGGCAAGGAGCCAGTCCTGCGATGAGGAACGAGGGAGAAACACTTTCTAGGGATGGGATGATGTTCCCATTCCCTGCAGGCTTTTCCTCCTAGAGTTCACTCATCTCCCTTAGTAATCCCAGCACTGGCTGTCATGGTTCAGCACCCCCAGGTTTGTCATCATGTCAGCAATGTGGCCACTCCTACTGGTGCTCCCTCTCACCTGTGGAGGAGAAGGGAGGAGGAGGAGGGATGCACTCGGCCCCTGACAAAGCTCCAGCAAGTGCTCGTCCAGTTCCAAGCCACCTACACCATTATCCAAATTCTCTTCTGGATGGGGAAGAGCCGAGGGCTGAGCTAACAGATGGTGTTTTAAACTCAGGGGTGATGGATCGTGCGTGGATAACAGGGCACTGGTCACTTCTGAAGGGTGGGGGGAAAGGAACGGATGGTTTTCAGTGTCCTGGTTTCAAGCAGGACATTGATTTTGTGTGAATCTACTGAATCAACTTGAAAAGTACTTGAAAGAGCAATTTTATCCTCTCTGTGCTGACTGTACAGGCAGCAAACATCGAATGGGTGAGAACAGTTTTTTCCAGGTTTACTTTGAGCATTTTTCACAGAAAGGGTCATTTTTGCAGAAGGGGTCATTGGGCATTGGACCCTGTCAGAGGCTGCCCAGGGAGGGGGTTGAGTCACCTTCCCTGGAGGGGTTTAAGGTGTGGGTGGACGAGGTGCTGAGGGACATGGGTTAGTGATTGATGGGAATGGTTGGACTCGATGATCCAGTGGGTCTCTTCCAACCTGGTGATTCTATGATTCTATGATTTTGGAAATCTTTATCCCCGTTCTTTCACCACAAGAGTTAATTACAAACTCCAGTCCTTGGCCCATTGCCTTGTTTGCCTCTTTCCTTTGTTTAATACTCTTAAACTCCTTAACCATATGAAACAGAGCAGGGTAGGCACATTTTTAAAAGTTATCTAAGCCCCTCAAAAACGTTTAGCTCTGTGTAAGGTGGGTAATACGGAGGATCACGGGCTCTGCACCCGTATGCCGAGACATGATCTTTGATATCCACCAGCCCAGGAGGGATTGCTCGTGCCACAATGCTCTCTCAGCCCTGATGGCTCCGTGTGAATCTGTCTCTTTGGAGAACTTAAACCACTGCCTTTCTCTNTCCTGGTTTCAAGCAGGACATTGATTTTGTGTGAATCTACTGAATCAACTTGAAAAGTACTTGAAAGAGCAATTTTATCCTCTCTGTGCTGACTGTACAGGCAGCAAACATCGAATGGGTGAGAACAGTTTTTTCCAGGTTTACTTTGAGCATTTTTCACAGAAAGGGTCATTTTTGCAGAAGGGGTCATTGGGCATTGGACCCTGTCAGAGGCTGCCCAGGGAGGGGGTTGAGTCACCTTCCCTGGAGGGGTTTAAGGTGTGGGTGGACGAGGTGCTGAGGGACATGGGTTAGTGATTGATGGGAATGGTTGGACTCGATGATCCGGTGGGTCTCTTCCAACCTGGTTATTCTACGATTCTATGATTTTGGAAATCTTTATCCCTATTCTTTCACCACAAAAGTTAATTACAAACTCTGGTCCCTGGCCTGTTCCCTTGTTTGCCTCTTTCCTTTGTTTAATACTCTTAAACTCCTTAACCATGTAAAGCAGAGCAGGGTAGGCACATTTTTAAAAGTTATCCCAGCCCCTCAAAAACATTTATCTCTGTGTAGGGTGGGTAACACAGAGGATCACGGGCTCTGCACCATATGCCGAGACATGATCTTCGATATCCACCAGCCCAGGAGGGATTGCTGGTGTCACAATGCTCTCTCAGCCCTGATGGCTCCGTGTGAATCTGTCTCTTTGGAGAACTTAAACCACTGCCTTTCTCTTCTCCCCTTTCCTAGACAACCGTCCTTTCTCCTGCTGGGAAGGCATCTCAAACCCCTCAATGTTAAACAGAACATAATCATTGTATCTTGCAGATATATTTTTAATACGAGTGAAACCTCTGGGGTTCTGTGGCCGGTGTGTTCTGAAACAGGTTAAAATGCGCAGATACCCATAGACTCACCTCACATTGTCCTCAAGGACTCTCAAGAAGGTATGTTTTTTTCATGAAATTCCACACACCCTGTCGGAAAGGCAGGGATTTACTATGCAGAGCACAAGGGTTTATTGTTAAAGGATCGATGTACAAGATGTTTGATCTGCCAACTTTTCTACAAGCAGCGGGGCTGCAGTTTGGGCGTCGATGCGCTCAGCAAACCCACAGAGCCGTGTGGCGACTCCGCTCCGCACACAGGCTCATCGATCCGTGTCCAGGGAAGGGCTGCAGTGCACGGCGGGGTTCTGGTGGCTTTTTAAATCCTCCTCCTTGGATGCTGGAACATGCAACCAGCAAAGTGTCTGCCCAGAGCATCCCTGGAGGGGTTCAAGGCCAGGTTGGATGGGGCTGGGAGCCCCTGATCCAGTGGGAGGTGTCCCTGCCCATGGCCGGGGTGGCACTGGGTGGGCTGTGAGGTCCCTTTCACCCCAAACTATTCCATGATCTCCTAGCACATTTGGTCTCTGTTCCTGGCTCACTCTGATGTGACTGTGGCTGTTTCTCAGCCCAGATTAGATGTTCCCCCTCAAACCTAATTTCAAAGGGAATTATTACAAAGCACAGATATGGATTCCAAAAGAAATCTAACCACCCACGAGAGAACAGGAGCTCTCAGCCTTTATGGAATGAGAGGGCGACCATTAACGAGTGAAAACCAGGCAGGCCTGACCCTGTTGCGTTGTCTTCACGCAGCCATCACCAAGAGGAGAGATGTCCCATAAATTTAACTCTTTTCTTCGGGGTTTTTCCTTCTGTCATTCTGTGACTGGAGAGAGGATACAACAACAATTCAGCCCTTTGATAGAATTTACTCCAGTGATTAAAATAACTGAATGGAATTAGCACAATTCTAGCGTTATTTTTTATCTGGAGTGGCAGAAAATCATCGCTCCTGGGATAATTCTTAACCTAACAGAGCGACCTCTATGAGACGCAGCCAAAACTTTTACAATTTTCCCCTTCGCGTTAATTTAATGTTGTCCGATTGTTTAATCTAAACCCAAACACATTCCAAATAAAGTAATGCAGTTTACAGCGAGGCGCTGCAGGAAATAATTAGGTTGCAAGTTCTGGAGGCTTTAATGCGGCTGAAATTATAGAAGTAACTTTGCATTCCCAGTATGGCCCTATTAAATGCAGCCGGCATTGATGTCGCGAGCTGTCAGGAAGCAAAATGAAAAATAGTTTTAATAGCTGCTCTTTGACCTGTTTTATATTTTATGTCAATTATAACAGCACACAACCATGCATAATTATGAAGCATAGATGCATTAAAACGTACACATAATTTGTGTTCTTATGGCAACCGTTGCATTAGGATCCAGAAAACAAACCGATGACTTCCTATTGTTAAAGTCGTCGTGGTATCAGATATATATGCAGGAGTTCCGGCTGGCCACTCGCTTTGTGTAATCACAGAGAGAACTCTGAGAGACAAACAGAAACCGGCGTGGAAGTGTCCGTCTGCCGCCCGTCGGGAGCCTCGAGCTACAGGGAAGAGCATCACCAGAACTGCTGGATCAACACAGCCGCACGTGCAGACACGCTGCCCTCAGCTTGGAAATGATCTGGTTTGTTCGTGTTAAAAGGTACCTGTGGCTCTACAGGAGATCCAGCACTGCCCCTTGGAGAAGAGGAGGCTGAGGGGAGACCTCATTGCTCTCTACAGCTACCTGAGAGGAGGTTGTGGAGAGGAGGGAGCTGGGCTCTTCTCCCAAGTGACAGGGGGCAGGATGAGAGGGAATGGCCTCAAGCTCCACCAGGGGAGATTTAGGCTAGAGATTAGGAGGAAGTTTTTCACGGAAAGGGTCGTTAGGCATTGGAATATGCTGCCCAGGGAGGGGGTTGATTCGCCTTCCCTGGAGGTGTTTAAGGCACGAGTAGACGAGGTCCTTAGGGACATGGTTTAGTGTTTGATAGGAATGGTTGGACTCGATCCGATGGGTCTCTTCCAACCTGGTTGTTCTATGATTCTATGATTCCTCTGGCGCTCACCCAGGACCAATTGTTTCTCTGGTTTCAAATCACAAAGACATCAGGAAATATTTCTTCACCAAATGGTTCTCAGGCCCTGGCAGAAGCCTCCCAGGGAGGTGGTGGAATCCCCATCCATGGGGATTAAAAGACAGGCAGAGGAGGTGCTCAGGGCTCTGGTTTAGCAGTGGGCAGGTACAGTTGGAATCAATGATCTCAAAGACCTTTTCCAACCAGGCAGCATTATGATCTGTATAATGGGGGCAGTCATTTTCCCTTTTGAAGCAAGTTGATAAAGATGGAAACAGCATCTGGGACCTAAAAAAGTGTAATATACTAACCCAAAATTGCACAGGGAAGAACCTGAGTTGAAAGGTGTTTTTAAAAACCAGTCATAGACTCATAGATGCTCCTCTTACATCTTGCTGTGGTCCCCAGCTGACCCCCGTGTGCACAGGAGATGTTTTCCATATCGTCTGTATCATGTTTATGCAGTGCTGGGTCATCGGTGCCTTGTTAAATTGCACATCAAAGCAGCCGGGCCGGCTCGTTTGGTGGGAGGGTTTCTTATTCATTCATGCAGTCACACCTTTTGCATAAGGCTGTATTGGAGGCATTTTGCTCTCCCTGTGGGCTGTCGGTGATGGGAACACCCACATACCGAGTCCATAGCCCACAGATACCTTCCTGCTTAATGCCTTGAAGAACCCAAGAGCCTGTGTTGAGGACGAGTGGGCTCCCTTTGGAATTTTGAAACAGCAATTAATTATCTCACCCACGTTTGATCGTTCTCCTTTCTCTTCCTGAAGGTTAGAGGAGCGTGGTATCTCTTTGTGTTTCAAAAACCCACAGCGACCAAGGAAAACAGGAGAAAAACTTGTGTCAAAGGCTGCAGTGGCAGCAGCAAGAGCAGGAGGAGGAGGGTTCCAGCTGGATCTGCTCTCTAATGCTGCTGCATGCACTCTCACATGGCCTGGGACACGAGGCAGCAAGAAAGGGCAACTCCTGGCCTTCAGGCCACTCCAGTAGCCTTTCTGCTAGTCATCGACAGCCGTATCAGCAAGACCGTGTGATGTTCCCCACCAGGAGCATCGGGGGTTATGAAGACCCAGGAGACTCAAGAAAACAAAACCCACCAGATTTCTGTAGTTCCTCATTACCACAACGTTATGAAAAGTAAGTCCAACTATAAAGATTTTCATTTAAACCTGTTTTTAAATGGAAAAGGAGATTTGCCCAGGCATCTTTTTCATTGGAGGCATTATAAAAGCACATAGAGGTGGCATTATGGGATGTGGTTTAGCAGGGACAGTAGGACTGGGCTGATGGTTGAACTGAATGGGCTTAGAGGTCTTTTCCAACCTTCATGACTCTACGGCTCTATTATTATAAGTGGTGGGAGGCCTCAAAAGTGTGAGAGACGTACACCGAGATGTTCAGTCCTCAGCTGTACCAACTCTTGTGGGAGAAAGCACAGCTTTGCCCTCCCAGTCCTCGGGAGGGAAGATGGAGAAGCCTATAAAAGCTTCAGCTCCCATTACTGTAAAATGTATCAGGGAAGTGTTGAGCTGGGTAATTACCTTAATCCAGCCGCAATAGTTGGTCGCAGGACACATTCGATGAGCATCTAGAGTCAGATTTGAACAGGCAGTCAACCTGAACAAAATTAGCTCAGCAATAGTGGTCTGGATTTCTTAATTAGTTCTCGGAGACGGGAACATTTAATGTTTGCAAAAGTCAAGTGCAAATCCTACAAGTGACGTGATTCGGCTTCGGGAGGTGTGTGTGGAGCCTGGCGCAGTCCCCGTGGTCAAGGGCAGCGGCGGGGGCTGCCCTCACTTATTCCTCCCTGCCAGGGTCCCTTTAAACTTCGATAAACTGGCCCGCGATAAAAAGTAATGATATGATTAACTTTGTGGTAATACCCTATTGCATTCAAAATACACGTTTAACTCTAATTTTCATTGAACTAGATGGAAGCTGAAAATATAGTAGCTTTCCCCAGTCAGGTGACGGTGCAGTTTAGTGCCTTGTAATTGGCTCTCTGGGCTTGTCAGGGTTTAACAAAGTAGATGGGATTCGTGAAAAAGCACAATGGTCACTTAATAATTGTTTAATTTCTGTAGCGCTGTTGTCTTGAGTCAGAAAATTATTGTTTTCCTGTAGCGTTAAATATTTATGGATGCAATTGAGACACGTGGCACGGGACGTGCTCCCGTGAAGCTCACAAATTAATAAGAAAAAAAATGGAAATACAAAATAGTAATTCAAGTGTAAAAGATGACTTCTAAGTCTGCAGAAAATTTGCATTACTGAGGTTTATCTTATTGCAGAGGATGGACAAATACAGAGCCCAACCTGGGAGGGATCTGTAAAACCTTGAGCTTTCCTGAGAGCCTGCCCAGCTGCCAGGGTACCTGGGAAGAGGGAACAGCAGCACCAGAAACGTGTTTCCCACGAGGCCTGAGCATGCCCTGGTGAAAACTAGTGTCGATTCAGACAATATCGATCTGGGGAGACACAGAGTGTCTGAAGGTAGTGGAGAGTGTCCAAAGGAGGCCATGAAGCTGGTGAAGGGTTTAGGGGAGAAGCATGTGAGGAGCGGCTGAAATCAGTGGAGACTGAGGGGACCTTTTAGGAGTTTTACTGCTTCCTCACAAGAAGAGAATCATAGAATCACCAGGTTGGAAGAGACCCACTGGATCATCAAGTCCAACCATTCCCATCAATCACTAACCCATGTCCCTCAGCACCTCGTCCACCTGCACCTTAAACCCCTCCAGGGAAGGTGAATCAACCCCCTCCCTGGGCAGCCTCTGACACTGCCCAGTGACCCTTTCTGGGAAATTTTTTTCCTGCTNCAGCCCCTTCCCCAGCTTCGTTGCTCTTCTCTGCACTCGCTCCAGAGCCTCAACATCCTTCTTGTGCTGAGGGGCCCACAACTGACCCCAGGATTCGAGGAGCAGCTTCCCCAGTGCCGAGTCCAGAGGGTCCCTTCCAACTCAGGGCATTCTGTGATCCTGTATTTCTTAGCTCACCCCGAGCCCTGCCCAGGATGGAATCCGTGCTGGTAAATGCCACAGCGCACTCACGGAATCGCTCGGGCTGAATAAACCTCGGGGTCCTTGGCCGCTCTCTCATTCAGCGCTGGACCCGAATTATGACATCTTTTATCAAAAGCATCTTCCAAAAAACTGCAATTTCTGAAGGAGAAATCAGATTGTCTCTTAAAGGAATGTAACAGTCGTGCAATTTCTGCCTTTTTGACCCTTCTTATTTCCTGTGGGTTTTAAGTAGAGGCCTCCAATTTAAAACCTATTACACCCTCTAGCCTGCTTCCACCCTCTTGGCAACGCGGCCTCGCTGTTGTCTCTGCCCTGTTATTTTAACACTCATTGGCTTGGCTTTGCATCACTTTCTCTCTCTGAATAGGTGGTGTGGGTCTGCTGCCTCCTCTATGTTAAACACAGATGTGCTGGAGGAGGCAGCCGCTTGTGTCTCTCCTCTCGACCTCCTGCCTCACAAAAGAATCAGTATTTATTATTTTTAGCAGAAATGTGGTTGTATCCAGTTTTATAGAAGAAAAAAAACCCAGAACCTGAACTTTATTATGAAAAAAAAGCATCTTCTGGATAGGAAACTTGTCAGGAGAAAGAGCTCATTAAAGAACTTATTCCTTATTTCAGGCGTAGGCACGGGCGCTGGCTGGGATGAGGCTTTGCAGGTTAATTTGAGACTGGAAATTAGATCCGAGCTTTATGCATTTTGCATAGGACGTGGAGCCTGGCACCAGATGATTTTCCATGGCAGCATCTTGAGCAAGGGGTGAGGAAGGTGCCAAAAAAGTGAGGAAAACTCCTTGTACCTTGTAAATAAGCAAGAACTTCTCAGATGTTGTGGGCAGTAGCTGAGAACTTTTACAGAATCACAGAATTGTTCAGGTTGGAAAAGACCTTTAGGGTCACAAAATCCAACCTTTAACCTAATACTGCCAACCCCACCACTAAACATGATGGGAATGGTTGGACTCGATGATCTGGTGGGTCTCCTCCAACCTGGTGATTCTATGATTCTATGAAACCGCGTCCCTGAGCACCACGTCCTCCTGCTGTGACTGGTTTATGACCATTGCCTGAGGGGTTCAGTGGTTGGTAAGAGTGGTTTGGACTCGATGATCCTGGGGGTCTTTTCCAACCTGGTGATTCTGTGATTCTGTGATCACCCACAAGTGAATCGCGTGGCATCTTGCTGCTTTATGGCTGGCTGAAGAAACTTCATTGCTGGCACAATATCACTTGTTGATGATCTGATGGGTCTCTTCCAACCTGGTGATTCTATGATCCTATGATTTATTTCCATGCATGAAGGAGTGACCTTCCTATCTTATTCTGTCTCTTTTGATTATTATGGGCCATTCCTCTTCTGGAAGAGGTGGCTTGTGCCTCAGCACTGCCCTGTGTGCCCCTCTGGTGTTGCCTTTACAGGACTGGATGGAGGTTTATCAAAGGTTGAGGCACGAACACCACCACAAGCTGGTGATGGAGAAGCAACTGCCGAGCTGCAGGGCTGTTAGCACGGATGTTTGGTGCTGGTGTTGGCTTGTTTGGTAGCTTCTCGTCCCTGACACAGTGCCTGCTGCTGGATCCCTCCTCCCCTGCACTTTCCTAAGAACTGGGTAGAGTTCTGTTAAACAATTCACAAATGAGAACCCCTGCACCACAGGTTCTGGCTCTGGAGAATACCCAGAGGCATCTGCCAAAGTGCTGGTTGCCTTTCTGGGTCTGCTGCAGCAAGGGAAAAAAGAAAGGATGTTAATTAACTCTGTGAGCAGGACAGTTTAAATAATAGATAGGAGTTGCATCCAAGGTTTGCCATGTTCTGTGTCTCGGATCTGTGCATGAAAAGGTGTTGTGCAGGCTGTGCCTGCTCTCTACAAATACCTGAAGGGAGGTTGTAGAGAGGAGGGAGCTGGCCTCTTCTCCCAGGTGTCAGGGGACAGGACAAGGGGGAATGGCCTCAAGCTCCGCCAGGGGAGGTTTAGGTTAGAGATTAGGAGAAAGTTTTTTACGGAAAGGGTCATTAGGCACTGGAATATGCTGCCCAGGGAGGTNGTTAATTAATTTTGTGAGCAGGACAGTTTAAATAATAGATAGGAGTTGCATCCAAGGTTTGCCATGTTCTCTGTCTCAGATCTGGGCATGAAAAGATGTTGTGCAGGCTGTGCCGTACCCGTAAGGTGAGAGGAGATGGCGCTGGCTGCCCCAGCTTAACGAGGAGCCCCAGTCAGGAGGCACTGGCTGCATCCTCGCAGGTGCCACCTCTCATCCCTTCCAGAGGGGCAACCCCAGCCCGAGGAGCCCACAGGGGTTTGAGGTGGAGCTCTGAGCTCCCCAGGGACAGCCAGGGCCAGGCTGCAGCACTGAGTGCAAACCCACCACCTCCCCCTGCGTGGGGATCCCTGCGCCTCCAGTCCTGCCCGTGCCCCTTCAAACAGCTGCTGCGGTTCAGGTATGTGTTATAAGGAACTCAGCTATTAATAATGTAATTAACTATGAATAAGTAATGAAGGTTTTGATCCCCTGAAGTCAGTTTTCACTCACTTCAATGGCAGTAGGAGCAACCCTGAGCGCGTTGCATCGTGTTTGAAGGGATGATACTGTGAACTGGGACTCTCTTAACAGCAAAGGAAGAGGTTTCCCATCACCGTGTCTGTCTGCCGCCTCTCATCGCCTCTCTCGTGGTTCCCATCACTCCCCGACTGCAGCCTCCGATCACCGTTATTGGGGTTCCCATCTCAGAGAAACACTGTGAGTTGAGGGGCCCTTCCCCAAGCTGAGCCTGCCCCATCCCTTATCAATGCCAACCCCACAAGATCAAGAGGGGTTTCACAGCCCAGTCCCTGTGTGTGCGAGGCTGCCCTCTCCCCAGGGACCCCTCGCGTGCCGGTGATGGACATCGCATCAGATTGTCCCCTTGTCCCCAGCCCTGTCACTCGGGTTGGAGCAGAACAGCTCCTCTGCACGTGCCACAGCCACTGTCACCATCCCCTCCCTCCCTCTGCCAACCGCTTGGTGCCTCCTTTTTTTTCTGTTGAGCTGTTTAAACTCAGATGTTCTCATACTGCCCGTAACGTTCTTTTTGACAGACAATGTGTATGGAACGTCAATCCAAACAGAAAGAGGGGGAAGCCAGCATTTCCTAGCTTGTTTTCCCCTTGCAGACACTTTTGAGTGGTTTTTTTGCCAACCGCTGCATCTTGTTTGTATTCCAAAGTCTCTGCAAAGTCTGTCCAGAAAGAAAAAATACAAACCTGATGCTGCTATGTGACAGGGGGTGGGACTGGGTGG
>WAAB01008160.1:0-12246 GCA_013389865.1 Piaya cayana
GCAGGCAGATATTGTAATGGGAGACCGCTATAGACCACACAGTCAAGAAGAAGTAGCTGTTGAGCACTTCTACAAACAACTGAGAGTAGTCTCAAGATCGCTACCTCTAGTCCTCGTGGGAGACTTCAATTTCCCGGATATCGGATGGGAGTATAATACAGCAGAAAGGAGAGTCCTGGAGGTTTCTGGAGTATGTGGAAGACAACTTCCTCACACAGCTGGTGAGCGAACTGACAAGGGATGGTGTCCTCCTGGACCTACTCTTTGTGAACAGAGAAGGCCTTGTGGGGCATGTGAGGGTTGGAGGATGCCTGGGGCAAAGCGATCATGAGATGATAGATTTCTCAGTGCAGGGTGAGATGAAGAAGGAGGTTAGCAGAACAGTCACACTCAACCTTCAGAGAGCAGACTTTGGACTGTTCAGAAGGCTGGTCAGAAAAGACCCATGGGAGGTGCTCCTCAAGGGCAAGGGAGTTCATGAGGGCTGGGCACTCTTCAGAAAGTAACTCCTAGCAGCCCAGGAGAAAGCCGTCCCCATGTTCTGGAAAAGTAGCCAGCGGGGCAAGAAACCAGCATGGTTGAGTAGGGAGGTCCTGAGAGACATCAATAAGAAGAGGAAGGTCTATGAGCTTTGAAGGAAGGGGCATGCATCCTGAGTGGACTATAGGGAGGAATCGAGAACGTGCAGAGAAAAAATCAGGAGGGCTAAGGCCCAACTAGAAATCAGATTGGCCAAATCTGTGAAAGACAATAAAAGAATCATTCTACAAATATATCAACAGTAAAAGGAGGACTAGGGAGAATCTCCAGTCCCTACTAGATGCAGAGGGAACAACAGTAACAGGGTATGAAGATAAGGCTGAAGTACTCAATGCCTTCTTGCCTCAGACTTTAATAGCAAATAAAGTTGTTCCTCTGCACAAAACCCCAGGGGTTGGAGGAGCAGAAGGAGGTTCCCATGATCCAAGAGCAGGTGGTTAGAGATTTGCTTGCCTGGCTAGACACCCACAAGTCTACGGGGCCAGACAGGGTTCACCCAAGTGTATTGAACGAGCTGGTGGATGTGCTGGCCAAACCCCTTTCCATCATCTTCCAACAGTCCTGGAAGACTGGGGAAGTTCCACTGGACTGGAGATGGCTGATGTTGTGCCCATCTACAAGAAGGGTCACAGAGAGGATCCAGGGAACTACAGGCCTGTCAGTCTAACCTCAGTGCCAGGGAAAGTCATGGAGCAGGTGATCTTGAGTGCTATCATGAAGCACTTGCAAGAGAACCGGGTGATCAGGCCCAGTCAACATTGGTTCGTGAAAGGCAGGTCTTGTCAAACTAACCTGATGGCCTTCTATGACAAAGTGACTCTGCTGCTGGATGAGGGAAAGGCTGTGGATGTATCTTCCTGGACTTCAGCAAAGCCTTTGAGACAGTTTCTCACAGCATTCTGCTACAGAAACTGTCAGCCTCTGGCCTGGACAGGCACACACTCTCCTGATGGAAAACTGGTTTTATGGCCANATGAGCCAGCAGTGTGCCCAGGTGGCCAAGAAGGCCAATGGCATCCTGGCTTGTATCAGAAACAGTGTGATCAGCAGGTCCAGGGAGGTTATTCTCCCTCTGGACTCAGCACTGGTGAGACCTCACCTTGAATCCTGTGTTCAGTTCTGGGCCCCTCACCGCAAGAAGGATGTTGAGGCTCTGGAGTGTGTTTTAATAGCAGAATATATGCTATTAAAAGTAATTAATCTCTACCTAATCATTCATGCATAACGACTCTCATCATATTCTAGAAATCCTAGATTTCCCAGCATTAATTAGGCCACAGAACCACAACTAGAATGTATCACTGATAGCAACAATTTAATGTGAATCAAACACATATGAATAATGAGAACATTCATGATAATATTGTCTGATAAGCTATTTCATATGAATCAGGGCAGGGGAGGACAGGGAGGATTATATTGCAGCATCAACCATGTATTTGGAAAGGGGTTAATCAGAAGCTTCCCAGCTGGCTGGCTGTTTCCTGACTGGCCATTATGGATTTATTCCTCCCATTTCCTTCCAGAGGTGAGTTGCTGGCCTTTCCACTCCGGACTGCTGTGTTGGAGAGACCAGTTAAGATATTGGCATTTTACAAGTGACTGTTAAATTATCCATGAATGTTTTTGACCTAGTTGAAAAATATAATTGCTGGGCAGCATCCAGGACTCCACAGAATACCATTAATAAACTGCAGATCCTGTGTCGCTAGTTCAAAAATGCAACTATGGCAGTAAACTATGCTAATCTTCTGACAGTGGTTTTCACAGCCCTTTTAACCCAAAGGAGCAAGGAACGGCACAGCACACATCCCAGCACCAGACCTGGGCCAGCAACCTGCCCCTTCAGCACTAGGACTGCTTGCTCCACAGCAAGAAAGAAATAGAAAATACTACTCCAAACAAACGCTGTAGAAGAAATGTGAAGATTCAGCATGAACTGGGAAAGGAGGCGGAGTTTCATTACCCTGTTTGGCATTGTTCAAATACCACCATTTTTTCACCAGCTTTGGAGTTTTCACCTCTTTATCTTTCCACAAACAAAATAGAAAGAAAGGCTAAGAAATGAAAAACAAAGTTTTATTGACTTTCACAAAGGAAAGCCCAGGATTCTCAACAAAATTTTTTGTTTCCCTCAAAAAATATTAAGTGAACCTTGTAGACAGCTCTTCTTATAACTATTGGATTCCCCACAATGAACAAAGCAACAACTTAGTCCTCTACCAAAATTAATAGGGAATTAGAGAGTCACCCATCCAGAAAACTCACTGCACAGTCATCAAGGTCTCCTGATGCCTCTTGTTAAAGCTTAACGTTCTCATGGACACATTTATGCCAAGATCCTTGTTTTACCATCCTGCCATGAAAGGTAGTAAAAAGCGTGCAGCCTCCCATTCAACGGCTGCTATTACTTTTGCTTAGAGGAAACATGAAAATTTGCTTTGAGCCCTGCCTTGTTATTCGTTTTGCTCTG
Source organism: Piaya cayana (assembly GCA_013389865.1). Classification (NCBI taxonomy): domain Eukaryota; kingdom Metazoa; phylum Chordata; class Aves; order Cuculiformes; family Coccyzidae; genus Piaya; species Piaya cayana. The sequence continues at coordinate 3,014 of WAAB01008160.1, forward strand.
CTCATGAAATTCAGACTTCACCATCTATGTGGACTGTATTATGTGCCGTCTTTCTGTTTCCAGCAAGGATGGCCCAGAATGAGCAGCAGCCCAATTCAGTAAACAGCAGGCAACACAGCACATCATCTCTTTACCAGTAAGTAAGGACTCTCCTCTCTCAGGGAAGGAATCCAGCTGCAGCCAGTAGAACTTCCTTCAGTGAGAGCAGCCAGCAAACAGTGAGAGAGGTGATTGCCACTATGGCTGAAAGCCCCACCTCAGCAAAGTTTTCTGCTCAATGTTGGAAGAAGATAAACACCCAAGACCCCACAGCCAACTTTGCTGATAGTCAGAGATAAAGATTTCATCATTCATCCTTTTAAATAGGGAGAGAACTGCCTTCTGACAAGTTTTCATTGCTGTTAAAAGGACTGAAATTTTGACTATGTTTAGCTTTCTCTGAATTTTTAGACCCCAGTCACATTAATTCTGCCACAGACATGGGGCAGTAGAAAGAAGACAAACATGGGAGCAGGGAATGCCTCAGTAAAAAGAAAAAGAAGTATCAAAGACAAAGGAGATTTCTACACACACAGATTTTGCACCAATTCAGGCCAGCTAATATATGAGTCTATATGAACACTCTTGCTTCATTTTGAATGCCTTTGTCCACTTTAGCTTAAACTTGTTCCAAATCAGCTAATGCAGGACTGAGATAAACCTGGATTAAATCAAGACTGGAATGTGCATAGAAGGACTACTTGGAAATCACGTCCCAAGGCACACACTCACTTCAGCTGGTTGAAGCACTGATTTATATGATGGTGTTTCAGGATGGAAAGTACATGTGAATAGACAAGGCATATCAACATTTAAATGAATGTAAGGATAGTTTGGAAGACCTTTCTTTGGTTGTTTTTTAGAAAGTATTTTGTGAGACTGAGGTCCTTAAGGAGTACTACAACCAAGAAAAATACTAAATGGTACTAAATTGATAACAATTGTTACCATATCTAGATAAGAAAAAAGAACTGCATGAATTCTGAATGGCAGAAGAATAAAAAAGAACTGGATATTTTGTAAATTCCAAAATAAAAAAAAAATCCCCAGCTATTTTCCCCCTTAATAATCAGAATTTACAATATAACAAAACATGCCAGGGAAAGAATATCACTTGGAGTGCTGTATGTGTGGCTGTAGAAGTCCTAAGAGATCACATGAGCAACTCATATCCCAGTAGATGGGGAAAACAAGATAGACTTCCCAGACTCTTTGGTGTGGACACAAGACCGTTTATACCAATACCCAGAGAGATCAGATCACACAGGGTCCTAGGTGCAAGGTGTCCAGTTGCCCCATCTGAGGTAGGCAGCTTGAACTTAGCTGTGATTTGCAGCAAACATGAGCCATATATATGGTGAGTTTAATAGCCTGATTTCATTTGTGAATGAATTGTGCTGTCTGGGTTGCAAAACATACTTGCATTTATGATGGAAGGTATACCAAATAGATTAGCTGAATATCCAAACACTGGCTTTATCATCTCTTCACAGAGTGTATGTCTTCCTGCTGGGATTGTAGTAACAAAGACACAGAAGACATTTGAACTTTCTCTTTTACTATTGTAAAAAAAAAACAAAGAAAACCCTCCAGGGGAAATCAGAAACAACAACCCACTTTGGTCTCCTTCAGATGAGGAGATGGAAAGTTCAGCTGAAATTTTATTGAGCTTCATTTCTGGGCTGCAAGACATGTTGTTCATATAATTAATCCCTCATTTCTATTCCTATTCTTCAGACCTGCTTGGTATTCATTCCATTTGCAAAGGACAATGACAGCTTTAGGTATCTTCAGTCCAAGATATACAAATCACAGCTATTTCATATCAAGTTAAAGTTGCCCCAGAGTTAAGACCAAAACTCTTTCAACTGGATATTTATAAAATTGTCAGTAACATGCTGGCAATAGATTTCAACAGTCTAAATTCCAGTTCTCAGAGTACTATTAAGAGATTAATGCAAGAAAATAATCTGTAGTTAGTTTAACAGACAAAATTGTGGAGGAAACTATAAAACCATGATCAAGCTTATGTCTGGGACCTCACTTTCTTAAATGGTGAGAAGATCTGGAGAACCTAAGCTTTCCCTGTCTTAAGTAATGCCCTATTCCATCTATACAAAAAATGCTATCTGCAGGGTCTACCTCAAGAATTTTGAAATGAACAAATGTGTGGGAGAGTAAAATCTATCTGTTTAAATGTTCATGAAAAGCAATTATAGGGAACTTGCTGGCAACATCAGCCGTAGTTTACTTCCAAGTCCATATGCATAATTCTAGGAGAGAGTATACAGTTGTTCTATTTCCTGCTCCTGCAGCTATGTCACAATTTGTGGTTTGCAAAATTAGAAATTAATGAAGTATGCTGGTATTAACAGGAGTCCTTGAGAGAAAAATCCAACAATAAAAGGCTGGTAATTTCTGCCGAACAAGGAACTGATGGATAAAACACCAAGCCGGTTGCAAGTAGGCAGGCAGAGTGACTCATGAAGTAAGTTATTTAAAGGGATGAGTAATCAATGAAAACAGAGTGAAAGAACAAATTGTCTTATATGAGAAAGACAGCTGCTGTTGGAGATCACCTATCTTGGACACAGAAGCAGTAAGGAAATATCTGTTGTAGTAGAATAGGGAACGGTAATGGAAGAAAGCAACGGAGCGACTTTCCCTGGTCACAGTTTGTTTAAGAATTAACATCACTTGCAACAGCTTCAGCAATTCCTGACCAGGGGCAGTCAGTTCTTTAAGCAACATACTCTGACCTATCTTGAACATCTGCAGCAGCATGTAGAGGGGATGGAGGCAAGAGAGCCTAATGCAGATGGTATCTAGAGGTGCATCTGTTCTGGGCCCACCAATAAGAACGAGCAGATTTAGAAGTGAAGGGCAACACAAAGTATTTTGAATGCTTCAGTGGTTTTTGAATGTTTAAGCATGACCATCCCTGTGGTCAATTTACACTGCAGAAGACAGAAGATCTCAGTTGCTAAGAGGGCTTCTTCTCAGACCCCAGTAAAGCTTCCCTGAGATCCAGTGCCATTTCTCTTAACCCTTCTCTAAGGACAACGACTGCTGTGCACTTCCCTGGCTACACACACAGCAGTAGAGGAGCCATCTGCTCCTTCTGCACACACCCAAGGACAGGGGAAGATGAATCTAGTCTCCCTGATAAGGGGACCCCACACAGAGCCAGGACAGGTCAGTACATTCACACAGATCCAGCAGCACAGCAACAGTTCCTACTGTGATGATGCACAATGTGCTAAGACTTTTGCTTTATTTGGATAGGTATGGTCCATTTACATGCTAAATTAAAGCCAGACCATCTCTCCTCTGGCTGTGAGTACTGAATAACAGTCAATAACAGAAACAGGGAATACTGTGATACTTCAGATCTCTGATATGTTAGTTACCTAATTCTCTTGGACTCTGCTAAATCTTAAGCTATTCGCTCAGTAATTTTGTGTATTTGGACTGTACATCTAACTAAGGCTTTGGAGTTAATCATTACTCTAGTTACGGGGACTGAACAGGAATGAGGTGGATTTGTCCTTGTTCTCAGATGGGATAAGTCTACCCATTATGAGAAAGTTTGCCAGTTTGTGCACTCAAATTTGAAAAATGAAACTCCATATCTGTACTATCCTTGCTTAGACTCTGATACCATAAACACTCTCACTAAACATCTGTAAAAAAAGAGGAAGAACAGCCAAATCCAGTTATAGTGAGCAACTATCCTATTGCGGGACTCTTATGTTTTCTGCATATTCCACTGAGAGCAAGGTCCCTTTCAAGCTTTCAGTTTGATTTAAGCACAAAAGCTTTTTATACAGGTCAGGAAAGAGAAATGTAATTTCCCCTGGTTTTATTTGGTTGAAGTTCTCTGTTCTAGCACTTAATTAATGACTTTGGTAAATGTTTTGAAAGCAGCAATATTTCTAACCCCAAACACATTGCCAAACTGAGTGCTTCCTGCTCATTGTCTATTTTGGAGAGGAGACTGAACTCATATCCATGCACTGCTAATAAAACCAAGGAAACTGTTTTTATGGCTGTGGAAAAAAATGGTATCTCTTCCTCAGTACCCAGGGCTCAGTCACTTATAGCTGCAGGAAATAAAGAGGTGATGTAAGAAATGTGGAAAGCAAGGGAGAGGAGGGAAGGAAAGCCACACAGGATAGTGCTAGCTGTATCAGTCAGCTTCACCAGCTGGCTTTGACACACACCTTCCCTTCTTACAAATTAACTATTAAAGCCCAGACACACTGAAGAGAGTCCACAGAAGGACATAAGCACCCAGAATTAAAATCAGGTAGAACTGCATCCAGAGTGCAGGCCTCAAATCTTTGCTTTTCCAATGAGTGCCTGTTTTTTTTACCAGTAAATCTCCCCAGTCTGCAATGGCACTGGGATGAGCAGACAGTGTGGGGGTAGGCCTGAGCTTGAGTCCAGCAGTTACTCCACATGCAGAAGATGTTGCAAAGCCTGCTCTCCTGCAGGTGCCTCAACCTCTGCACTTCCAGTTGCTCTGCTGTAGGAACAGCTCCCATGACATGGGCCCTGGCAGTACTCAGGAGCTCACTGTCCAGCCAGATACAGAACAAGACCAGCTGGAGCTGCTGCCTTTTCTTCCTCAGGTGGGTAGTGACATAGATCTCTCTGTTCTATGTACATATACCTTTCCTGCAATTTGGCATTTCAAATGGAGAAGAATCTTTTGCAGAGGGAATGTGAGATGGTCAGAGCTATGGTATGAATCTCATTTCCTCAGACAACTGAACAGAACTGGAGCATCTGCTGAGTTGACAGCGGTGATTTCCATTTTGTAAGCTACCAGACTAGACACCGTCTCTGCTGGCCATGCTGCTTCTCCCAAGAACTGTTGCACCCAGTTGTTATGGCAGGTGAAGTAGAGAACAACCACACCTACTTTGAGAGATTCAGGAAAAGGTTGAGTAAATAAATATAAATTGCCATGTCTTTGTCAAACTCTCTGCATTTTAGAGATGTCTGACCTTTCAAGACAAAATCGTATCACTAACTGTTCAATAAGTCAGAATTTCATTTTGGCTGTTATGAAACACATTTAGTCCACAATATGTTATCGCTTGGAGACAACTTAAACAACGCAGGAGACTTTAAAGCTCTGAAAGCAACGTTCTTCTCACAGTCATTACTGCTCTAGAGACTTTCCATTAGCCATAGTTCCATTTGCTGTAGTCCCAAGTCTTCATGTTCTTATACAGACAGATCAGACTGCTTTGTCCCTGAGCAAGGTCAGATTTAACAGCCTGACTTTTCTTCAGGTCTTTTGCTACTGAACATACAACTCAGTCATGGTGCAAAAATTGCTGACACAATTCCTTAAGTTTCTGGAGGATGTTACTTGTAAGCCATTGCTGCACCATGTTATCACTGAAGCAAACACACATTGCAGATAGAGGCCACAGTGAGTAACACTACGTAACTGCCACCAAGGTCAGAGTGTGCCAATGGGTGTGACAGCAATGCTCAGATGAAGCCACGGCAAACAGAGTACAGAAAGTTTCACTGCTAAGTGAGGATCACAGTGATTCAGGGATACAACAATGAAATAATAGTTGGTGAAATGGCAGATCTGTGCACAAGAGATAACTATGTGGATACTGACATTTCAGGCAGGTGTAACAGTATAGACATCAGCTAACAAGTACACCATAAAGCTGTACACCATAAATACACTATAAGTATTTGATAGGTGCATTGCCTATCTTTAATAGCAGCTCAGGACAAACACTGCCCACTTACAATTATGGTTCCACAGACTCACAGCACCTGACAAAACAAATGACTGCACAAGACTTCTCATTTGGCATTTCTGCTTTCTGCTGTAATACAATGATACTGGGTAAACATGAGACTTAAAAACATTTGTGTATAGTTTTCTTGTTTTGTATATTTATACAACCCAAATTTTGTGCTTTACTTTTGAAAGAAAACCTGCAGGGACTTTTTATGTTTAATGCATTCACTCTGAAGTTGTTTTTTCACCTACTGCAAATATGGGCTTTTTTTGCTAAAGAACATTCTAATGTATTCAGAAAATATATCTGCACACATAAGCATCACAATTCCTCCACCTGCACTACAGGTTTCAGCTAAGAAGGCAGTATATTACTCTTTTTTTGAAGCAGTGAGATTTCTCTCTCTCATTAAAGTGACCTGGCAAGGTCAAGGATGCAGAGCTCAAAAAGGCCAGAAGGATCCTATGCAGAAGACTGCCAGCCTAGGGACAAAGAGGCCAAGGCACTACAAACTCATAAATGTTGAATTTTCAAAGCTGGAGAATGCTAGAAGGAGATAAAACACATGGATGAAGCGAACAGGCTAGAATCTTTCTCTTAAGAGCAGCATGGAACACCTCAGAAATTACTAGACTACTGGCCTGCAAGATAGTATCTTCATTCTAAGCAAGGTGCAGATGGGGACTGATGATCATCTTGGAGAAAAAAAGCAAGCCGCAGAAGATAATAAAGAAATGCAATTGAAGACCTGAAATATTTGTTTGCTCCTCACTGGCGAGATGTAAGAACTGAAGTTATTACAAATATTTACAGAATAAGCTGCCAGGAATTGTAGCAGAGGTAATAAAATAATCATTGTTTTAAAAACAGATCACACATAGATCATATCAAGCTGACATCCCTGGGACAAACAGGTCATCCCTGTAGTTAGGGAAGAGTTCAAGGGCACTGGAGAGTCAAGGAGCCGATAATAAAAACAGGCTAGGGCTGTCCTACTCATCATGTCTCAAGATTTATTCCTCTGACATAAAAGCAGAAGCATAAGGAGTTTCTTTCTCCAGGAATCATCAAGCAAGTACAGCCACCACAAGTATGTTTTAAACAGAGAAAAGAGCTATGTTATGAAATCAGCTATGCCTTTTTTAGGGAAGTTTATTATTAACCTGACCTGATCTTAAACCAATGATTGTGTTTTCCAAAAGGGACCTCACAAACATCTTCCTGCCCTACAAAAGAACACAGATCCTATCTGTAATGTCAAGCATTCAGTCTGCAAAGCAGATACAATTTTAGGAGTGACTGATTGCTGTCCTGGACAGAACAGTCAGAGGAGCAAATTCCAGAAGAAAAAGTTCAGACTGATTTAGAAAAGAAACCTGCATAATCTCCGGCAGACTTAGACTGGAATTGCTAGAGCTTATGGACGCCTCCAAATAGAAAGAGTCAACAGAAACAGTGGTTCTTCCTTGGAAAGAAACAAGGAGAGGTAACATTCTTGACATTAGCAAAGAGTTCTTCTAAAACAGAGTTTTTCAGGATTTACGGAAGTTGAAAACCTCCACTGTTCTCCACTATATTCTGGTCTTTTTCCTGCAATATTTTGGGGAAGGAATAAGTTCTTTTAAAGACTGGCAAATCTCAAACCAATAATAATAATAATAAGTAGGAGGAGGAGGAGTAGGAGGAGGAGTAGTCTAGAGGCCCTTTATGCTGCCTCAAAAGGAAAAAAAGGAGGCACTTAAAAAATATCGTGTTCATCAAATACGCAGGGTAAGCCAAGCAAAGAATTCCACCAGGAACATGGAGAGAAGACTTTGCAACGGAGCAGACACACAGGTTCATGTGACAGACCAGACTTCACTCTTCTAGGAGATGATCTCAACAAAAACAAGTAAGTGGGCAATGAAAAGCTCACAATGATGATTTACACAGGTCATGGGGCAGCTGAAAAAGAAATACGGCCTGACAAAGGTCCCTAGCTAGTGGGCAGGAACTGGAGCAGTTATCTGCAGTATTCAAATATAGATGTCTCATTAATAGCCTTAATTCTTGATCCAGGGGAAATGTGGAAAACAGTCAAAATGGCAAAGCCTGCATGTCTGCTGGTTGTTGCAGAGGACAAAGAAGAAATCTTTAGTTAATACAAAACCTCATGAGAGCAAACCAAGTGTGTGGAAAGGGAAGATCTAAAAGATGCTCACAAGGAATGTCTAGTACCAAATATTTCTCTGTGCCTGAAGTGTTAGCTGGGTCTGACAGGAACCTTTGGAAAAACAGCAAGTCAGAGCAATAACTAATGGCTCTCTAAATCCCCACTGTCAGACACTGGCATGGTAGTAATTTCCACACTTCATATTTCTGATGGGTGAAGGAGAACCACGTCTTCCCAAGACACCAAACCTCGTTCATCTCCTTAATAAATATTAAAGTCCCATGCCTTCTCAAGGCCTGAGATGCTTGGATGAGGACAAAAGCACCACTCCTCCTCATTGAACACCCTGCTGCTACTGCCTCCCACTATTACCCTGGGCTTTCCATCATCAGAACAATTTGACCAAGTTGTATTTTTGACTGTTTCTACATTCTCCTTTTGGTGCAGTGATGACAGCCTGTTCTGTGATCCTGATGATCAGCTGAGTTTTTCCTTTTTTAAGACTTAATATCCTGATCCACTGCATTTCCCAGATCCCATGCAAATAATTTACTTTCCTTTTGGAGTAACAGAGTGCTATTACTCACGACCACCTCCGTATCCTGGGAGGATGCAAAGAGCAAGGGCTGTGAGCTCATCCACAGAGGGAAAATGGTGCATAGAAAGATGTTATCTTAATAACTGTCTGCCACTTTGGTTTACCAGGGTAATGGATTTCAAGCATTTCTGCCTGCCTTATAATACAACAATAAAGTTAACACATGCTTACCAGATGAAGATGAACTAACTGTCACCAAAATAATAGCACTACCGTGAAATACTAAATCTGATATAAACATTTGTCATTGGTAGAAAAAGAACTTGAACTGGCAGCTTGAAAGGCCTAGAAAACATTCACTAATCTTTGGTCAGCAGCTCAACTGGAGAAGGTAAGCCCAAACTTTTATTTTGGTGCACTTGCTTTCTTGAATCAATACTGATATGGTTTCTACAGAAATATAGATCCAGAGAGGTTGTTCTTACTGTGTAGAAAGCAATTTTTTAAAATAGAACTACGAAGTAAGCAACTCATTGGGATCAGGAGAGAGAGGAAAGCAGTGGAATAAATGACTGAAGAATGAAAAGCTTCTTATAAGAAACTTAGCTGCAATTCCAAAATACCAACCGGGGAAGGAAAGATGTCAACAGAACACAATTGGTGCATATTGAACCAGGAGAAAAAAATACCACATGTCCAATAACTTGGACACTATTGAGATGGA
>WAAB01008161.1:1178-46971 GCA_013389865.1 Piaya cayana
TTCCTTCCTTCTCTTTCCTTCCTTCTCTTTCCTTCCTTCTCTTTCCTTCCTTCTCTTTCCTTCTCTTTCCTTCCTTCTCTTTCCTTCCTTCTCTTTCCTTCTCTTTCCTTCTCTTTCCTTTTTTGGTGCATGTCTCATAACCAAATAAACAGTGGCACTTGACCTTAATTCTATGTATCAAGGCCATGGTCTGAGTTTGAATGCCAGGAGGCATCACTGGAGAATGGATTTCATCTCTCAGAAAACAATAGCAGTGGTCAGCTTGAGTTCCCACTGCAAAAATGTGTCCCAAAATTCCAGTGCAAGATGCGATGCTCTGTAAACCCATAAACTTTAAAAGCCTACCAACAGAAGGGGAATACACTGAGCAATTTTTACTGTTTGTAATTTTTACAATTACTCCTAGAAACTGCTTGATTTTATCACATCTACACAGAATTTGCAGATATTGTAGAGATGGACAGTGTTTTAAGAACCATTCATTAAGGGGTTTTAGAGTGTGTATTTCCTTGCTTGACTTTCTACAACCCCCAGCATTTATTATCATGCCACACAACACTGAAAATTTTCTCAGGCAGTAATTCAGGTTGAAAAGCTCACTGTCTCCACATTTGCTTTGTGGTGACAGATCTTTGTACCACAGCTCTGCAAGTCCTTCTGTGTGCTGATGCAGTTGTTTGTGTAACTGTGCTGCAAAGTAGGTCAGTGGAAAAAAAAAAAAGTCTGAACATTGGAAGGTGCTTTTGAAAAAGGATTGTTTCACATATCTCACTTCTCATTTACTCTGCAGTTTCACAACCAGTTTGAGTTCGTTTGACTGAGATGCTGTGAGAAATCAGTCCCAAATTCCACCCTGTCTGGTCTTTTATTTCCACACTTTTTCTTGTGCAGGTGCTAGCCCTCAAACACAATTCTTCCTTAAAAGTCCATTTTCAGTGGGAACACGTCTCTGATCTGATTTGTCTGCAGCTGAACAGCCTCCAGAGCTGACATAAGAGCAACAACAGGAGAGAGCAGCAGCTGCCTAGCCTCAGACTGTTCAAGCTGCTTGAGAAACTGGAGTGGTACAGACAACTGAATGAGCACAACCAAGGCAAGATACACTTCAGAGAGTGATGGGAATAGGAATGAGTGTTAAGGGTAGTGATTGTCAAGCCAATCATCCAACAAAGGAAGAGTAACATCAGTAACATGGAACTTCAGCCTAATATTATTTGCAGATTGGAAGATGTCAAGTCCCATTTCTTGGTTTAGTCTCAGTGATGAGCCCAATGCTGAGTCCCTGAACAGGTCCCTGTCCTGAGGCTGCGACATACCTGCAGTTACCAAGACTCTCGTAGCTGCCTTTTCGAGAAGCTCTAATACATGGTGTGTTTGCAGGAAACCTTCTAGAATCTGCAGTGAGCATGTCCTTAATCTTGAAAAGTGCTTTTCCTTTGTCTTACAGAGTGTTGTTCTTATTTTTATTTTACTAAATTAGTCTGTCAAAATACTGTTCCCTTTCATGCATTTAGAGTAACAGCAGGAGCAGGTGAGAGTTGCTGGAGCAATGGAATAAGGGAGAACACAAAGGTGCCATCATTCCTTCATCTGAGAAACCTGACCTTAACACTTGGGGATGAGTCCTCTTTAAACATCTCTTGCAGACAAAATGTCATTCATTCAGACATCTATCATCATGCTGAGAATCCTGGTTTCTGAAGGTGTCTAGAGCTGATGCTGCAGTGAAGTTAACATCTTCCTCATTGCAGCAGGATTAAACTATATATCCAAATTGACATATTTATAAAACATCTTTAATTCAGAACAGGTTCTGGTATTTCAAGTATAAATGAAGGTATTTTTCAAATTACTGTTTTCCCCAGCTTCTCCCACACAGCGCTAAACTCTCACAGGTCTTTTAAAAACAGGTAGCGTTTGAAGCAAACAAGACCATCTTCAGATTTGCCTTTTTTTTCCCCCAGTGCCAAGGATCTGATTCACCAGTTCATTACTCTAGTTGCACACCCATTTACTCAAGTGGGATACTGGAGTAGCTTGATACTTTGAGTACTTGATACATTGAGAAGCTCGACATGAGCCTGCAACGTGCACTCGCAGTCCAGAAGTCCGACTGTGTGCTGGGCTGCATCAGAACAAACGTGGTCAGCAGGTTGAGGGAGGTGATTCTGCCCTTCTGTTCCTCTCTTGTGAGACCTCACATGGAGTATTGTGTCCAGTTCTGGAATCCTCAACATAAGAAAGGTATGGAACTGTTGGAACAGGTCCAGAGGAGGGCTACTAAGATGATCAGAGGGCTGGAGCACCTCCCATACAAGGACAGGCTGAGAGAGTTGGGCTTGTTCAGCCTGGAGAAGAGAAGGCTCCGAGGAGATCTTAAAACAACCTCCCAGTACCTGAAGGGGGCCTACTTTTTATAAGGACATGCAGTGACAGGATGAGGGAGGAATGGCTATAAACTGGAAGGGGGAAGATTTATATTAGANCTGTGATGCTTACCTCATGCATATGTGGGATATCAAACAAAGGGGTTTAGCAAGTTCTTTTAGCTTTTAGGTATGTGTTTAGATAAGTCCATAATATTCATTACAAAAATATGCTTTTCATTGCCATATTACCCACCTTTATTCCTGAGAATACAGTTCCCAATGGACTATTCACATAAGTAATCTTTATTTAAACAAGAACAATGTGATTATTCATGTTATGAAAGAACAGTCATATTTCAGAGGATTATATCCAAGTGAAGCATTCACAGCACCATGCAGCAATCTGAAAGAGAAAACTTAATCTGATTTCAGAGCACAGCTCTCGGCACTCTATTCTGTAAAGTTACTTACCACTTGTGCTGTGTTGCTGCAGCTGGATTCTTGCCCTATTTCTGATGACTAAGTTATCTTACTAGGTTTGTACTTTCATAATTTCCTCTGTGCTTAAGAATTACGATTTCCAATTAATAATTAATTTTTGTGATCCAAATACAAAGTATTTGTTCTATTTAAATAAAATTATAATGTTAACATTTCTATTGCAGGAGTAAAATATTATCAGGAAAGAAAGCTGATTGTTTCAAGATCAATTCTAAGCACATTCCTGATGTCAGGATAGCCCTTTAAATGTATGCAGCCTAGAGGAATATCAGCAGATTTATTATACTTGCAATAGAATAGAGTTTGGACTACACTGCTTTTAAAAAAGCCTAGTCTCCATCACTGTGAAAACAAACATACTAAAGTGAACTGAATACAAGCTTTTGCATCTCTTTAGAGAATCTATGTTGATCAAAAAGTGTATAGATGCCTAGGAGAGCTGAGGCACAGGCATGAAGGAGGCTGGGAATTCAATAGGGGGTGTAGTCTTACAGCTTATCTGTACTGCTACACAAGGCAAACTGTGTCTATTGCTTTCAGTTTATTACAGCCTACATATGATTATGAAATTTTGCAGCATTTTTAAAGCCTTCACTACACACTTTTCAGGCATCCACATCAAATCCACATAATGGAGAGGAAAAATCACTGCAGGCTTGTTGGCTACCCTGTGACAGCGCAGGAAATGGGCAAAAAGATGAGGTCACATGCAGCTAAATGTGTGCACTGGGGAAAACCTGCTCAATGTTCAGCTCAGAAAGTTGGAATGCCATTTGCTGTGGATATACACAAGATTCTTGGCTTCTTTGTCCCTGGTGAAGAATATTTCTCCCTTTCTCCATGGCCTGGTGAATTCTAGGCTGCACTGCCCCTGCCTGGGGCAGAACAACATCTGCCCTGGATCAGTCCAGAATGGTTATGAAAACAGGTTTCTTGTGGTACCTCCTGGTCTCTTATTTGCTAGCAGAGCTTTTTGTCAGTGTTGCCAGTCACCCGCAAGATGAGGGGCTAGGGCAAGCTATTTATGAAGTTCTCTGTTAAACAGACAATGCCTCAAAAATGCAGTTGAGGCTGCAGGGTTCATCCTGTGAAAGAGAACTGGAAGGTCTTAATTACAGAGTAAGCATGAGGGTGACAGCAAGAGTAGTAACCTCACAGGCAAGGATGCAGTCCTGCAGTACCCAAACAAGAAGAGCAGGTCCAGCGATACTACCAGGTTGAGCTCACAGTCCAGTGATCACTAGACAATCCAGCACTGAGGCCAAGCCAGAATGTCTCATACACCAGTCAGGGCATAGTATACATAGCTCAAGCAAGGACTGAAGATGAGGGCCTTAGTTAAATGTATCTCTGCGGCCAATGGGTGGGAGGTGCAGGGGTGGAGGTCTGATATGTAGCTGTTCAGGACAATGGGAACCTGCTGTTGTATTTAGGGTCTTACCAGTATATAGACTAGCTCAGAGGAGTGGACACAAGAAGTTGAGGGGCACTATCGAGCTATAGGCATACTTTTGCTGCCATTGCACTATAAATGGGGTCACACTCAACCTGGCAAGCAGATCAGTTCGTCTTCAGCACAGCTTGAGATCTGTGGTAATGTGTCTAAACAAGGAGACCTGTGGAAAGGTTTGACCAGCATGGAAAGGTGAACACCAGGAATACAGACAGAGCCAAATAAGGCATCCATCTGCATCCTGGTAGGGCAGATTTCACTCAGTGGGGCAGAGAAAAGAGATATGTAGGGGTCATAGAAGGTGTAAGTGGCAGTGGAGAGCTTCAAGCAGTGTTCCTAGCTGTCAGTCATGACTCCAGTCCAGGGGGTGGATAGCGTCATTAATATAGCTGTCTTTCATTGAACATTGAGCCTTTTAAGATTTCTGCAAGGGTAGAGGGAATTTTCTGTGTAAAATACCTTGAAAGACCAGTGCCCCAGTTGGCTTTCTCTGACTTACATGTACAAGCAATCCTGCATGTTAACAACTATGCTAGAAAAGCATGTTTTAAAGGCAATTATCTTTCCTTTAAAGGACTCTGAAACTGTATGGTTCATTCATTTTAAAGTCCAACCTGCTAGGTTTCAACCCTTTGTGAAATATACTTACAATCACAGGCACAGCAGTGACATTTTCTCTACCCTTTCTACAAGCAGTCACAATCTCCTCTTTTTCCAAAGTGGTATGAGCAATGCTATCCCCTTTCATTTGTTCAATTCATTCTGGTTAAGAGAGCAGAAACAGAAAGGGGAGCAGGAAGCTGACGAGGTCAGGAGCAGGGGGCAAAGATTTGTGTCCCAGACATGAGCTAGAAAACGATTTAAGGAGCCAGTTCCAGAAATAGAAACTCTTCTAGAGAATTGCTTTTTCTGGAAATAGTAACTATGAATAAAGAAAAATATTTTCAAATTGAAATATTAAATGAAATTAATATATACATGGTATGATATTGTAAACTTACCAGACAGAAAACAGCCTTAATGCTGAAAGTCTTCTAGATCTTAAGATACAAAGAAATACTTACGCGTGGTGTTGGTTCTAAATCTCGCTCAAGCTGCAGGAATTAACCAAACATCCTCTTGCATCTGCAAGCAGTAACTAACCACATCATGAACAAGAGCTACTGACAGGGAACACTGCTCTAGGGCAGAGCCCTTCCTTTGTTGTCAGTAATATACATTTACATTAAAACAAACATGCCCAGAGTGTGCTTTGTCAACCTGAAGGTCTAATATTTCTACCCTGTGATTGCTTACACTAGGTCTTATTCTTTGGCTAGTGGAAATGAAAACTTTATTCTGCTCCCCATAGTCTAAAATCGTTCTTTGTTTGTTTGTTTGTTTGTTTTCTTGAACATCTCTTTCTGTTTTGTCAAAGACTTACTTTTGGGACTTAACACTTGTAAAGCCTAAAATAGGTTGAGCCGTCTGAGGTCTGCTTACAAGTCTGACAAGTCCTCAGAAGTCTATTATTAGCATTATTACATCTCACCTAGCATTTTCTGAGTATGTTTTCCAACTGTTCCTTAGATAAGGTGCAGTTATACACTGCACAGCCCCTTACTGTCTCTGTCAGTGACTTGAGATCCTGAGTATTATCAGAGGCTGCAAGAGAAAGTAGATACGAGAGAGCACACAGTCTCCCTGTATTACCAGGCACATGCAGATATTTTGTATTACCCTCTATGTTCCTTCTCCCCTATTTGCACTTCTACATGTATGCAGGGCAGGTACACAGGGAGCTGGCAAAGCTACCAGGAGGGTATGAAGAGGGCACAAGCTCGGGGGGTAGGTTGATTAGGCTTAACTCTCCTCTCCTATCTTTGCTCTGTAGAGCTAAACTCAGTGCAGACATGTGGATTTTGGTGCCAAAAAGTACGGGTAGAATAATCTCTGGTTTGTATCTTCATTTTCCTTGTGGTACACGTCTTTTCATATACAGCTTGTGGCTGGAGAGGCACACTATCCTGTTATTTGCTGAAGGGCCTAATTTAGAAAGTACTCCAGGAGTAGTGGGTAAAGCAAAGATATTAAAAGAAAACAAAGGGAATAATACTTTATTTATTGCTCTAGTGCAACTCAAGAATAACTGCATTCTGATCAAGTAGAAATAAAGTGTCTTTCTTCAAAATCCAATTAAAGGAAGCCTTGAGATCATTAAACTAGATTTAAGTTAACATCTCCAGTCAGGAACATTTAAGCTCTAAAGGACAGCTGTTAGATGTGGGGAAAAGGCAGTCACAGAAAGAGGCTAGTGGCAGGGTTAAAAGGGAAAATAATCTGAAAATAGACATTAAATCGTGCAGGAGGAGAGATGACTCCTCAGAAAAGGCAAATGAATGGCCACTGCTAAAGATAATCCTGTCTGCAGAGTAATGATTCAGTTAAATGCCACCGTTATAAAAAGGGGTAATGACTGAGCTGCGTGTTGATGTTATAAGCTATTCCAAAAGGACTTTAGCAGAATATTTATTCTACTATAGCTATTCCAGTTGTCCTTTGCAAATAAAGCCAACTGGGCCATCCAGGTTCTTGGTCTGGCTTGAAGAAACAAATGAATCTTATGAAAAATCTGCCCAAGCTCCCAAAAGAGGGTAAGTGCCAGAGTGGTCAGCAGCGGTCAGTCATAATTGAATGGTTTTGGGTTTTCTTGCTGAAATAAAATGAAAAGGCCAGTTATTAATTTTTGGTGGAAGGGGTTTGTACAAGGATAATACAACTATTTAATTTGGAGTGCTTTGGAGTGCTATTAGGGTCAGTCTTTATGTTTAGCTGGCTGATAGAAATGTATTGGTTGTTAAGGAGAAGAATGAGAAGTGTTAAAAATGTGTTGTGGTTTTATATATATAGTTTACTTTTGTGGTTTTGCCACAAGCATCATTTCAGGTTCTTACATGTGCATATGCAAGTATATTCAAATGAAAAATGGGAAAAACCAAAATATAATACAACGGCTAAGAAATTTAATGTTAGTTGCCCATTTTTATTTACATATCAAAATATTGCCATTTCAGCTCCTTCTTCTGCAAGGCACTTCAGATAACGACAGTTATTTTTTGCGAGTGACAGAAGTGTTTGCTGGACAGTACTATTGCTTGCTAGCTTGCTGTGGCATATCAGGCTTTGTCGCCCTCCCTCAGCAAAGAACAAAGCTAAAAGTTAGAACTGTCATGGAGTGTTGTCCCTACGCAATGCACAGATAACAGCAAGACTGTTATTTGAACATGCTGTACAATAATAAACTCTGTGTCTTTGTTTTAATTGCAATGTCAGTAGATAGGATCTCAGGGATGTAGTGTCCAATAGCATTATGTCTCCAATACATATTCATCATGCTCACCCGGGCATCCATCAAACATTACTGCGTGTCTGATTTTCATTTAAATAATTAGGTTTGCTGAAGAGTTTGTTAAAACTGTGATTGTTGGGTTTGGGGTTTGGGGGTTTTTTGTGGGTGGTTTTTTTTTTAATCTTCCAGGAGGTAGGATTTCCTCTCTCTCGGATTCCCTGCATTTTGCAATCATCTTTCAGAAAGCTGGCATCATGTCCATATGAGGAAAACAGAATTATAAATTCTGGCAGTTAAATTGTAAACAGATAATAAGGGAAACTGAAAAGACTTTGAGAAACAAATTATATGAGAACAAACAGCAGACCTTTTTTTAAGCACATCCAATAGCCTGCTGGAGAATTTATAGGAACAGCAAGTCCCACAAAGAGGAATTGAAAAAGAGCTCTCAGAGAATATAATGCTTTACTGGTAAAACAGATCAAATTTTTGCCTTCAGTATGCAGTGTTCCATAAGTTCTTGACCCACAAACTACTGGCAGCTCAAAGGCTTTTCTGGGCACACACAGCCACATGCTGCCTCACTTTTATACTTTCCCATCGTACCTGCTATTCATAACCATCAGAGCCAGGATATGAGTTTGTTTCTGTTTTCCTCTGGTGTTTTCTTTTTATTAAATTATATTTATTGGGTGTGCCTAAATTGACAGTTCAGTCATGATCAAGGCTAGACTTGCTAGCAACTTATACAAATATTTCTTTTCCTTCACTCTTGACAGCAGACAGACTAAGCCTGAGACAGGAGATGGTGCTTGTGCTCTTGCACTAGAGCTCTTCTATAACAGGCTTCTCACCCAAATAGCCATTGCACAGCTGGAAGTCTACAGCTCATGAGACAGTATATAATAACTACTCCTCCCGAGGATGTCACTCGAGGGCATTTTTCACTTAAAGCATTAACGGGTGTTTTTAAGGGAAGAAAGTGTCCAAGAATTTAGGCTAAATAAATTAGCCAGTTTGAAACAAGCAAATTGAAACAGCAAGTAGATAAGCGAGGGACAGATAGATGGGTGTTAAAATAGCCTAAGGACATTTATCCACTCATGGTATTTGTCCAGTAGATTTGATTTCGAAGTAATTAAAGCAATATGCTGATAATCAAATTTGTGAAAACAGTATTACAAATGCTAACAAAATTTCTCAAAACCTAGCAAATTCAGAGGCATTTCTTTTGAAGCTTAAAATATGAAATCCTAGTCAAGCTCATATATTGGAAACACTGGGATGTAGTTGTTTAATGTAACACTCTTACTTCATAATGAGTGGTATTTGTAGTACTGGCTCAGTGTTATTTGTCTGCATATAGGCATTCTTTTGTTGTGAATAATAAAGTTCATCTGGTTGAGTCCCTAGTTCCACAGTTACACAATCACTTTGAGGTAATGTAAATATAGGCTGCAGTTGGAAGGGAGAGTCCACTCTTGTTAGCACCCTGGATATATATTCCCAGCCAGCATTGCAACCAGACTAGGGAACTGTCCTATTTGTAAATAAATGGGATCATGGAAAAAGTGGAGATAGACTTGAATTTGTGGTGGCAGCCCACACTTTGGCTTGAACTTAGAAAAGAATCACAGATTTGAAAATGACACCAATGTGATTTGGACTAATATTAATCTCATGAAGTTCAACAAGGCCAAGTGCAAGGTCCTGCACCTGTGTCAAGGCAATCCCAAGCACAAATACAGGTTGGGCAGAGAATTGATTGAGAGTTGCCTTGAAGAGAAGGACTTGGGGGTGCTGGTGGATGAAAAGCTCAGCATGAGCCAGCAATGTGGGCTTGCAGCCCAGAAGCCAACCGTATCCTGGGCTGCATCAAAGAAAGCAGCAGATCAAAGGAGGTGATTCTGCCTCTCTTCTCTGCTCTTGTGAGACCTTCCTGCAGTAGTACTACATTCACTTCTGGAGTCCTCAGCACAGGAAGGACACGGATCTGTTACAGTGAGTCCAGAGCAGGGCTACGAAAATGCTCAGAGGGCTGAAGCACCACTCCTGCAAGGACAGGCTGAGAGAGTTGGAGCTGTTTAGCCTAGAGGAGAGAAAACTCCAAGGAGACCTTATAGCAATCTTCCTGTACCTAAAGGGGACCTACTGGAAAGCTGGGGAAAGGCTTTTTATCTGTCAGTGCAGCAATAGGATGAAGGGTTTTAAGCTGAAAGGGGGTAGATTTAGATTATATATTAAGAAGAAATTTTTTACTGTGTCCGTGGTGAGACACTAGAACAAGGTGCCCAGAGAAGCTGAGGATGTCCTTTCCCTGGAGGAGTTCAAGGCCAGGTTGGATGATGCTTTGAGCAACCTGGTCTAGTGGAAGGTGTCTCTGCCCATGGCAGGGGTGTTGGAACTAGATCATGTTTAAGATCCCTTCCAACTCAAGCCATTCTATGATAATATAGAATAAAATCCAACTTGGAAGAGTCAGTTTTCCTGTATGAAAATACGTGGTCTGAATCAATTAGAATCTCACCAGAACATACTAACAGCTAACTGTAAGGCAGTCTTTGCCCTGGTGAAGCAGCTCCTTAGATAAAACAGCTTCTGAACGCAACCAGATGTGTAGACTGATGCACAAACAAATACACACGCAGGTTGTTAACCATAAAACTTGGGATAAATGTGGGGAATGAAGGGAATGAAAAAATATTTCAGTTATTCTGAAAGCTTGTTAATATTTACCAAGAGAGCGAAACCTTGGTGACCTGTGAAGTTCAAGCAACACTAGCAATGGTCATACTATATAGTTATAACAGGTATTGCATATTTGATATTTGAGCATTTTTGAAATCTCAGGATGTTGCAATGTTTTCCTGATTCTGAAAGAGCCTTTGGGGTACTTTTACACAAGCGGAAAACCAGATTAGTAATTTTTACTTTGTGCTTAAGAGATGGAAATTGTGTGCATGCTTTCTTGTCTGACAGGGATGATCCTCCTTTATAAGTAATTTTCATACAGATTATTCCCTGCTTGCTTTGTTTATATCAGACTTTCACTAACTTTGTTCCTTATTTCTTTTCAAGAATGACCTTAGGGTTATTCCTTCCTTAAAAGTCTAGAGGTCCATATGATGCCAAGAGACACAGTCCCATTGAAGAAGATGAAGACCAAGAACTTGGCTTTGGCAAAAGTAAGCAATTAATGTTCTTCAAATAACTGTCACTTCTTATTTCCTCATCAAAATATTGCTGGATGTGTTTGTAGAAGCACACCAAAAAATACTGACACGCTGGAGGCACACTCCTAAGGGCCTGTTCATATACTACCAACGACAAAAAAAGTACTTACTTCCTTACAGAATTACTCTGAACCACATGCCTTTTAAATAAAAAAAAAGGAAACTGCTAACCATCCAAATCCAGCTGCTATCAGGAACTATTTTCCTCCTTCATTTAGACCACTTGTGTCTGGAATAACGTCTACAGGCACCAGTTACTACATGAATAAAAGAGCATGGTCTCCTCCAAGAAGTGGGCAAAACTCATCAACAGGGTGTTCTGGTGAAACTACAAACCAGTATGAGCAACTCTGATCAAGGCTTTTTGTGTCTGGTAGGTAAGAGAAGAAGCAGTGGAGACTATATATGAAGAAAGGCATTAAGAAGTGCGGAGCTGACAACACTGTTATCTACATGCATCACCACCTTTCTGAAGATCAGTGACTAAAAATGATTGCTACAAAAGCAAGATTATCTTGGCAGGAAGCTTTCCAAATAATTGTCATACCCATGTAAAGTCACCAAAGACATCTGCGTTACAGTCATTAAAGCAACTTAAAACCTTACTGACTTTTTTGAATTTTAGTTTATTCTATAACTTTCAGTCACATGTCCATCAAAGTAATGCTGTACCTTCACCTGTTGAACCTTGATTTGGGCCCTGTGATTCATTATCCCGGGGTCAACAACTGTGGGTTTTGTAACAGTAAAATTATTTTGCTGCCAGAATTGAACAGACAGAAAAATGCCACTGAAGACGTTGATTCCTTGCATGAACAGAGTGATTCTACAAGAAAATACAAATGCCACCTACTAAGAGTGGAGCCTTAGAGGAAAATGAAATCTCTGTTAAACCTGGTGGTTAGAAATCTCTTCTGTACTATTAGAAGTAGGAAGAATATCATCATATAAAAATTAGCAGAGAGAAAACATGAATGACATCCAATAGAAGTATCAGATATAAACTGTCTCTGTGCCAATTCTTAGCATAATCCTGCCTGCAGAACTGAGATTTCACTTTTACACCATGTTTGGAAGATCATTGTTTTGTTCTTCCAGTTACATTAAATTGTGACAATGACAGATATACAGATTTATTTTTTAATAGGATTCAGCCTGCCCAGCAGTTGTTTAGATGGTAATGTTGTTGCTTTAAGGCAGAGCTTCCCGACATAATTGGTACAGGCACTGTCATCACAAAAAGAGATAGCACTGCACCCTATCAGTATCAGCAGCGCCAGTAGCAGCTTCTGGCTCCATGCAAGGCTTCACATGCACTGGGGGAGGTGTGATTCTAGCCCTGGTGTTTCTTCAAGTCCTCTGCCTCTTTGTACACAAGGTGGGGGACGAAGAGGTGTTTGGTCATGGCCTGTCTCCTCTGAGATTGTTTTAAAATTTCTCTCACCTCATCCACCCTACTGCGGGGTGCATGCTTCAGGACTGAATTTGAATCATTCAGAGATTTAAAAGAAAAGGCCACAGAAAGCATAATTACATACTTAACATCTGCACATGAGGAAGAAGAGAGACAGAGAAAAGTTATGGCCAACTTCTTCAAAATATTAGCACCTGAGTCTCACTGAAAACAATCTTAGCTAGGAATCTAACAACCTATGGACATCTGTATTCAGGTGACTTAAATGGAAACTGTCCCACTCATTCCAAGCTCCCTCTCACTTTGTGAGGCCACAACTGTCCCTGCAGCATGTAGCAACTGTTCATGCAGACTGCAAAAAACGCATGACACATACTTTTTGAACTTTTACTTTTGGCAGACTGAAACCTCTTTTAATGTTCAGAAATATTTCCAGTCCTTAGGGAGAACCACTAGGTGATTGCTAATGACAGAGTCTCATACGGTTTTGAAAAGCAGACTTTATTTAATAGGCACATCATTGCTTTAATAGCACTGGGCTGCACAGCTCACTTCACCATTTGTAAATGGTTTTGTTTGATTACATTGCATTTCCTCAGTGTCGGTAGGATTCAAGTAAAAAAGTTACTGCTTTTACTTCTCTATCATTTCTCAAGATGGAAAAAAACAGTACAACAACTAGTGCACAGGAGCATAATACAGACAAACTGCCTGCGATCCAGTAGAAGTAAAGACATACTCTAATTTGAGCACTGAACAGTTAAAGCTGCAAGACAACCTCACTACATTTGCTCAGATGAGATTTTGCATTATGCAGGATAGAGGTGAACGTTGCCCACTACTACAATAAGGGACTGGCTTTATTACAGTGAGAAACAAAGACTGTCCAACAGACAAAAATGAAGGTTTCAAAACAAAATAGCTCACATGAAATCAGCTTCCTTGTTATTTTTGATTATAAAAGTTGTACTCCCTCAGCTGTAAAAGTTAAAGGCTTAAAAGAAAAGTACTGCTTACAGAACTCTAAACCTGCAATTTAATCAGCTTGTCAGCTTTTCCCTGCTATATTACAACTCTTTGTGAAATGAGAAAAACATAGCATTCTAAATTATTTTCCTAATTAAGTAATTCAGTTGGTTGATATAGTTCTCCCCTGAAAAACTGATGTTATTGAATTCCACCAGAAGAAGCATACAAAATCAGAAGTCAGAAAATTAGAGGAAAATAATATTGTTCTACAAAAAAAAAAGCGTGACTTCTAACATAGCTTTATAAACATTGTAAAAGAAGCACATATGGCATTGAAATATTTTGAAAATGGAGAAATATTTTGTGAGTTTCAATGTTCTTAGGTTTTATGCTCTATTTTCTGAATGGATGTTTCCACAGTTAATATCTTGTGGGTTGTTTTATATATTTTCTAGCATTGCATAGGACAGACAACCTAACAACAACAATGCAGAAATCTAGCGTGCCGCACACTTCAATATACACTAGTTACTTCAGTTACTAGCACTTTACATTGATGGTACCTATGGTATTTGTAAAACTCGTTTTGAAATCATCTCATCAAAGCTTTTGAGAAGCAATCTGGGCTATAAGGTGGGTATTTTTAGTATCTACCATGAATACAGCCAATTACAGAATCAGAGGTCACTCTCTCCATACAGTGCTGATGAAAAGGAGGTGTAATCCAGAGCCCCAGGAACAGAACCTGGCCCAGTGTATGGAGGCATTCTCTTGATGCAGTACTGAGCCTGCTCAGGAGGCAGCTCTCGACGTAACTCATCTGCCAGGATATAAGGCTGGGAGGGAGAAAGGATTGACAAATTCAGTATGCATTCTTCAAAGACAGAAAATATATTTATTTTCTGTAGCTGAGACTAATAAACTTGGATATCCTGCCTGTTTTCCTGAGACCAAATATTTCCTCATTAAATTCCATCCCTAATGATGAGTTGAAGAGGATAATCCTACCAAAAACTGGTTAGGTCAAAACCAGTCTCAGGATATGTGGATGCGTTAGCTACTGAGCAATGTGCCGCCGTGTGTAGGCTGCTACTGAAACAGCTCACCCATGGATAGGGAATTGGTATCTCTAAAGTGCAGTACTGCCCCTTCCACACTGACAGGACAGATGCATTTTCAGTTAGGTCCTGTAGGTCTCAAGTTAATATATTTTTAACAAAAGATGTATTATTGTTCTTAATGGTTTGCATTTATGATATGAGGGATACTTTCTGTTAACAGACTCAACATTATTTAAAGTAGCAATGTAATGAAAACCATTTTTTTCCTGAGACCTTTGCTTTCATTTTCCACATGAATTCCTACCGAGAACATGTCTGGAATTTAAAGTGTGGTCCACAGTAACTGAGATCACAAAATCGATACAAACAGCCAGAATGAGAAAATCAATAGAGCAAGCCTGGGCAAATAGACCTGTACTTCTGTGATCTCTCCTTTCTCCACAGAAGAGGAATGGCCCTGACTCCTCCAGAAGCTCTTGTGCTACCGTTATCCCCCCATTCATCTTCATACACCAATCACTCGCCAGTGGATCTGGCTGTGAGGAGGAAAGTATGGCAAATTCAGGAGCTTCTTCCACGCACCCAGTAGCTAGAGGGGACCTCCTCCTCCTGCTCCTTCTAGGAATGGGTTACATATTGCATCACCCTTTTGAATGAGCTGTCAGAATGAGATATACCTGGCTCGCATTTAGGTGTAGTCTTGTGCAACTGACCCAGGATATGTTCCAGAGGGCCAGACTCTTCACTGAAACATCCAGACAACAGCATGAAAGGCAGAATTAGTTTCCCACTAATCAAAGCTGTTGTGTGGAAGTAAACTGATGTGCAATGTCTCCATTATGCAAACAAACAGTCTAAGTCTTGTCTAAGATGTCTAATTTTATGTTGGCTCCTTGTGATATGAGGGTATACAGATCAAGCCTTGAATTCTGCACCCATTTCAGCTAAAAGTTTTGGTTCCAGAAAAGAAGAAAAAGCAACTGCTTTCTCTGAAGCCTTACAAACTAAAAACAAAGCTTCACTATTACTAAAAGACTTTCAGCAAAGAAAGGCTAAACAGTAGAGCTTACACAAGAGCAGCACGATGACTGACCTTATCTGAAGCCAGGATTCTGAAGGAAGCTATCACTTGCTCAGCCGTGTCTGTGTCTGCTGTTTCTCTGGTCATGAAGTCAATGAAGGACTGGAAAGTGACGGTTCCTTGCCCATTGGGATCAACCAGAGACATGATGCGGGCAAACTCAGCTTCACCCTTTCACAGAATCAAAAAACCCAAAAAAATGGTCACCGTAATATCAATCAGCCCATGTCTCTCATGAACCACTAGGGACCAGTGGTTACAAAATATATAAAGCATCTTCCTAACTTAGAAACATAAATGTCAGAGTCAATGAAAACTGGGATCTTATATGCCCACTCCTCTTTTGCAAGAAGGACTTGACACTTTAGAAAAATGTATTTTTTGTCCTATAGACATATTATGTACCTTTCAATGAATTTTCTACAACTCCTCCCAACTCCCACCCTCCCTCATTGCCTGTTTAACTTAACAATTCATTTTCCACCCCATCCTACAACTCCTGTAATTTAGGTACCATTGAGGGAGCTGAAAAAACAGCCAAGAAGCAGTGTGCTTGCAGACATACTAAACAAAGAAGTAAGGGAAACAATTCTGAAAATTTCATGCCAAATATAGGACAGTTCAACTAAGGATTAGTTTCCACTAAAACGGGAGAATTTGGGGGAAAATTTTTAGAATAAGTGAAAGAAGGCATATGCAATCCCCAAAGATAGTTTATGAGAATGAAACAGCTTCAAACTCATTCTTCAACATGCAGATAAAAAGGGAGAAAGAAAAATAAATTCATTCAATAACTGTTAGTTTCAACTTTTCCAGTTTCCTTAACTCAAACAACAGTGAAGCAGACCATAGAATATGGTTTTCAAGTGTCTAGTTTCACTTTTAATTTCCTTATTAACCATTTGAAAATAGAGAAAAAGCAAAGAAGCAAGAAACTATTATGTCCAGTGTAAATTAAATTAGTGATATTGTCTTGATTTAAACAAGCTTTAGTTGTTGTGGTTAATATTAGAAACTGTAAGCATAATCAGTTGCCATTGTTTCTTAAAATTCATACCAAATCATAACCCATTGAAATTAAGCAAGCTCTGAAATCATCGTGGTCCATCAATCCATTCTTCCTCTATTGACCAAAACAACGTAAGGAATATAGAAGGGAAGGTTTGAAGAATCCAAGGTAATTTCCAGAGAGATGACGAGTTTAGACCATTGGCATGTTGGATCCAGTGTATGAATAGTATTCATTGATAATGCCCAAGCAAGTCACCAGAATCATCATCATCAGTTTTAAAGGAGGAAGAAGTAACTAACATATTACACACAGGAAACAGACATTTTCACCACAGAAAGTAACATCAGGAAAGGCCGGGGAAAGATAAGGGAAGTGAATGAGACAAGAATACAGAGAATACAAACAGAGAAGACAAAGAGAAGGAGAAAATTTTGTTACTAAACTAGTAAAACTCAGGAGATGCTGGGGCCATCACCCTTTTATGAAATGTCTTTGGAAGGTTCTGCATGGGATGCTGTAGGGACTACAAGTATAGTCAAAACCAGTCTGAAAATAGCATATCGCTGACTATTGCAAATACTCTGCTCCAAGGCTAAGGTAGGTACATTATGAGAGCTGACTGCTGAAAATAACTACAGGGAAATAAGTACAGGGATTTTCCTTCTGACCACAGACTGTCAAGACCCAGTCTACAGCAGAGAGCTGGGCATACTGGCTTAAAGGACGAGACTTAGAAGGAGGTCAGTTGAAGATCTTGTATAAAAGGAGGTTGCTCATTTTCTAGGTAATAACGTATCTGTGGCATTCCTAGCCCAGAGATAAATCAACACTAAATGGCATGAGAGTTAGAGTGTAAATAACCTGTTCCTCCATGTTGTGATATAGTGTAGCAGTTTGAAGACAATTGTGTCATTGGAAATCAGGAGAGACCAGTACAGACCTTGTGTAGAGTCTGAGTGCAAGCACAGAAGTGCCTTATAGCTACCTAGCAGAGTCCAAATAAAACATCTCATACCAAGTAAAAGAAACAACCCAAAAAAAATGTTTGAAAATGTGCAGAAAAGTATGGCTAAAGGGATGCTGGCTGTCCACTTAATCCAATTGTCTTCTCAGAGGCAGGATTTTTTTCAAGGCATTATGAGCAATACATTGAAGTTTTACCCCACAATCTCTTTGGCTATTATTATATTGGCCTATCTGAGAACAGAACAATATCATTTCCTCTACCTGCAGGTCATTTCCAACCTGTCCTAGACTGATGAGGCAGGCTTTAAATTCATCAGACTGTAGATTGCCAGATTCATCCTAGCATCCCATCCCAGGTCATGCATTTGGGAAGGTGAAAGGAAAGAAAGAAAAATCACAGATGTGGTTAGTTGGTTAGTAAAGAACATTTCACTCTTGTATTAATAACCATGTTTTTACAGAAGTTCATGGAAATGTAATGTCAAAATATTTCAATGAATTAAGTAAAAAGTGTAAAACTTGCAGTTTAATGGCTTGGGCTTTATCTTAGTGGAATAGGGGTCCTTACTTCAACTACAGAGTTAAAACTGTGCTTCTTCTATGCATGTTTTTTTATTAGCATTTTTTCTGGTAAGGTAGTTCTTATTTTATTGAACTGCCATTTGCTTCCTTCATTTTCTATTGTCCTAGAGTACATGGGAGATGCAGTAAAAGGGTTGCTGAACCTGGACAAAACATTTTTCCCTGCTCTATTACTTCACTCTTGATCTGATAATATTACTTAACAACTGAATATGCATATCTCAAAAGAGAGTAGAAGAACAAAACAATTTATTTCTTGTCTAGATCCAAAATAAATTTATGACTGACATTAACTTTTTTTCAGTTACCTGTCTTCATTAATAATCTATATAGTAAGATATTGCTTTGAAAGCTGACTAAAACGGCGTCACTGAATTCCAGATTAAACAGCTCCTAGTAACACCACATAAAACCAGATCATTGTTTTGAACCTGCTTTCTTCCATTTTGCAGGTCAAGAAATCCATACTAACTTTTTAAAAACAGACTGGCTTATCTTTGTCTTCATGTTCATACAAAATTTGTCCTATCAGAGGGATACTTCTGATTGGATGAATGCAATTAAAGAGATGTTCTAAGACGAAAAATTATTACCCTTATTGATCTTACAGACTGACAGTTTGGAGAAGATCCATGATTTTCGGTCTGCTACGTATTTGCCTGCTGGATGAATAATTTAGTTTTAGAAACTTCAATATGTAGTTATGTATAACTAAAATGAAAGGAGTTTTAAAAAACGCATTGAATTTATTTAAAATAGTAATAGGATAAAGTGGTACTTTATTAAGTTCATAATGCCATAAGTTTTTGACATACCATGCTGCTACTATATTGACTCCCTCCACATCAAACCACACCAGCTCCATAAAGGGAAAATGATAAATAACAGCAGGAAGTCAATGATAAGAGATAAAGCAAAGCTGCAAATCTGGAGCAGCATTTGGTTAAAAGCCATAATGACAAGTGAAGGGGTTTTTTCCTTCGGTATTTCCATTTTATAAGATAATTCCTGCTATAAAGTATTCAAAACAGTTTATTTTATCATTCTGAAAATGTTAATCTAGGCTGGCTTGAAAGTCTCAAAAATCATCCTGGAGATGTAGGTCACAGCAGGAGTGAAGACAGCTCATTTTGCCTTATTCTAAAGCCAAGGATATTACTGTGTAACTGCAAACAAAATGATATAAAAATGGCAGCTATGAGCAAAATCCTGTCCCTCCGCCTCCTTCACCAGGGATTGGCAGAGGACTATTATCTACTTGACCCCACCAGGAGAGTGGGTGGTGAGTATGTGCATGAGCTCCCCAACCAGGCACACGTGGCAGCAGCAGTTGTGCACCAGACAGCACAGGGCAGATGGGAGGGAGAGAGGCCAGCACATCTACCAAGAAACCATTTTCTTTAGGAGAGCAGTGTAATGCTTGTGCTAGAGCTCACAACCATCATCTGATTAAGTGGGACTCCCCAGTGAACGTCTAAGTAGTTGTGCCATGTGCTATAGCAGATTCTCATTCTCATAGTGATTTTTTTTCAGCCTGCATGATATATGGTCTACAAAGGTATTGGTACCTTTGCAGTATATCAAAGTTTCATGGGATACAATGGCATTTTGTAATTAATGCATAGATCAAGCCCACACAAGGGCTTTCTCATTGAGAAATGGTTCTTTGTATTTATTTTTATTGTTTGCAGACTAACATTAAGCACTGGAATTAGTTCTTTATTGCATATAAATAACTTTACTTTGCTCATCTTTTCCTGCCAATGCACAGCAAAACACTGAAATCCCCTTCCATGTTTCATTATTAGTCCTCAGAATCTTTTCCTTCCCCCTGGTGATTTATATGCGGTGTTACATAGCAAGTGAGCTTCTGAGTCAAAGTAATCCATTTTTAAACATGTCCTTCAGTTTCCTGAATGCTAATCAACCTGCATAAGCCTGATCATGTGGTTCCTTTAATAGGCAGCAGTTGTTTTTCTGTTTGTAAAACATAGGGTGGCATGATGCTATTTTTCTGTGTCTAGAGCTCCTACTTAAAATCTGTAGCTTGCACAAAAATCAATAGTAGAATATGTTAACAGCCATTAGGATATTACTGGCAGAGCACCTGCAGATATTTTATCACACACTTTGCAATCTTGTTTAGAATTTACTAAATATACTGAATACAAAAAAAGCAATCCCTACATACAAAGATTTCAAACCCAGTGACTGACAACATATCTGTGTCAGTGTCCCAATTTGTCTGCATGTTATAATTCCACTATGCACCATTTTGAACATCTCTACACTGCTTCTGTGATTCAGACATTGAGTCTCACTTTCTCTTTTTTTTTTTTAGTCTATTCAGTCACATTAAGGAAGAAAATACACCAGCACTGCTGGAGATCTATATTTATACCTACCACTAGACTGTGCCTTCAGGCACAGCCTCCAGAAAGGAACAGCAGGTAAGCAGAAGCATCTCCAGGAATAACCCCTGGGTCAGCAGCATGGGTACATGTCTATTGGAAACACAAGAACCTAGAGGTCTGCCCCTTACCCCAAGGGAGATGATGTATTTACCGCTTGTCTTTAACAAGAATGACTTGTAACGCTTTCTGTGCTAGCACATCTCTGCAGGAGGGTGCACTGAAAGAAACACCGCTCTTCTAGCCTTGTAATTCTTATATGCATATTGCCCACTCACTCACTGCAATTTAAAAATCAGGGGTGTGTAGCCCTCCCCCCAAAAATTGTAAAATACTGCGTAGTATTCTTTCAAATATCCAAGATGTAGGAGTCATTTAAAACAATTCACTCAATTATTTAGGCCTTCTTGAAAGTGTAGAATGAAGTCCCATAGTGGATATGAACTATGAGATTTTTTTTTTATATATATTCTTCCTGGGGAGGAAGATGGGGGGTTCCTTCCTCACATTTATAAGCAAAGGAAGCTGTTTCTAGAAGCACTCTCTAAAAATTTATCAGGTTTATGTGTACCAAAACACATTTTTAATCCAGGGAAGGGCGCTACTCTTCATATTAGCACTTTGCTGACATCCTTAATGCGCACTGAGTCAGATATTAAGATTTGTCTTAAACTGCAGAAATGCCACAGAAGTCAGAGCTATAACATGCATAAATGATTCTGTCATGCTTAGATATTTAAAGCCCACTCATCAAGGACAGTATTAATTTTGGGGATATTTTCCAGCTATTCATCATTGTGAATAGCAGTCCAATTCTTTCAGTGTGTTTTTTAAACTATGTCAGGAATTCAGAAATCTTTCTAAGTGCAACAGAATTATTACACATACTGCTAATTCCATCTGACATATACTGGAAATATATCTGTGTCTGAAAAATACTGGAGAAACCAGTTAGTGCTTATATTCAGATGATCCAGTTTCATCTTCATTTCTATTAAAGGTTGATGACTGTAAAAGAATCCATTATTGCCTTCGCTATCTAAACTCCAAGTTTAGAGTCTTCACTATTTTGTGAACCCTGAAGTAACTCTGAAGCACCCTAGGTTTCCTGTATTCACTAGCACTAAATATTCAAGTGTGCAAGGATTTAGGAAGGATATAAAAATGAAAAACAAGCCTGCCTCTCTCAAACATGTTTGTTTAATGTCTCCTTCCAGCCTGTGTAAACTGAGTTGCATCTGCTCATTAAATTACAGTGTAATTTAATCTGTATAAGCTTCTATTTGTTCAGTGTTTCTAATATCTGTCTCCTGCAGAAAGCCTGCATTGATGTCTGAGTGGTTTTAGATATTACCTTCTTCCTTTCTTTAACTTGCATTATGCTACTAGGAACATAATTGTTGCACTGTGTTGGTGCAAACGTAGTCCTAGACCAGTTTCCCATGTCTGATGCTAAGGGAAGGAGTATACTAAAGGGGGCATATGCAAAATGGTCCTTCCCTTAACACAACCTTCCCAGGCCTCTTTTTTAAGGTCTTTGAATCGTATCTGTCATGGGGCAAGGTAAGGTCTGCAGTTAAACTTGCAGTCCAGCCCCAGGTTGCTGAGGCCATAGAAACTGATGAAGCTTTTATCTCCTTTCACTTCTGACCCAGCCACTCAGGCTTCCTGCAAGAGAAGCAAGGGCAGAAGAGACACTGCTTGAAGCCATGACTCATTATAGACTAAAGAAAGGAGACGGCCAGGGATAGGCAAGGATCTAGGAGCTGGGAAGCACTTCTGTGTTATGTTATTGTCATAGCCCACCTCCAATCTGCCTGCAGCTGTGTGACATGAGAGGCCTCTTCCAGGCCATGCAACCTTTCCTAAGGCCTTGCTCTGTTGTATTCTTTGGTATCTCAAAGCCTTAGTATACGTGTAGCCTAAAGATCCACAACAGGGCTGGTTAGCGTAGGATTTAGCTTCTCCCTTTAAGACCTTCCAATGCACCAAGAGATGCTGATAATATCTCCTCTGCCACTGAACTAGCCACAAGCATGGCAGAGAACTAATTTATGAAATATGAAGATACAGGGATGCTATGAATGCTCATCTAGTATAAGATATACTAGGTTCAGTTACTTCGCTTTCTTATCTTTAGGAAGCTGTCAAATCTCTGTGCAAAGTCTCTGGTTTCTCTTAATAGGGTCTGTCAAATACTGTTGCTTAATTTATCCAAGCCTGGTACTCTGTCTGCTTTTAATAGCTCTAATTGCTCAGTTATCTGCTCCAGTGCATTGGGAAAGCCATTTAGTACACTACTTCCTTCCACCCCAAGGAAATTTATCTCTGCTTCTGTGATGTTATCTTCTGCTTCCTTAGAAAATACAAAAAGGAATCATGTTGCACTAGAATCACATTGAGATTTTCCATAAAATCTGTTCCTAGTTCCTGTGTAGCTAACCTTTCTCATGCTTCTGTGTTTCTTCAGAAAGCAGAGGTTTGGCAAATCTACTTTTCTTTCTAACAATT
Source organism: Piaya cayana (assembly GCA_013389865.1). Classification (NCBI taxonomy): domain Eukaryota; kingdom Metazoa; phylum Chordata; class Aves; order Cuculiformes; family Coccyzidae; genus Piaya; species Piaya cayana. The sequence goes on from WAAB01008161.1 coordinate 24,070, forward strand.
AAGGCAGTTCTAACAAATATTTAGCAAACTATGACTGTCGGCATCCAATTCACAAGTGTAAGTCAAGGTGTGGGTAACCATTGTAAACAGAGCTGGGCTAACAGGATGTCAGTCAAAAGAAAGTGACATTTTGTTATAGTCTGAAATGATTTGAAGAAGCCAACTCATGTGATAACAGAATATAAGTAGTCAGTTAAGTACAATCTGCTAATTACAATAATCTGTACTGAGGAAAAGACAACAGCCTGGGGCTGCATTATGGAAATCTTTTTTCAGTATTTGAAATAAGAACTCGGTTTTGAAGGTGGGTTCCTGTGAGCACAGAGTTAGCAGAGCTAACTCACGTAGAGTCTGTTCTCCAACTAGGAATGTCATGTGTGTCATGTCTCTCTGCATGTATTTTGCTATTTTGTCTATTAACAGCTATCTTTTTAACCCTCTATTCATGAATACTGCATTACTCACAGAAAGAATGAGCTAAGTTTCTTCACAACAGTGTTTTTGTTCCTGTTTTTTTTAATCATCCATGATAAGATAACTGAAAAAAATCCAGTCTCTTAGTTCCTACATACAGCCAGAAAAATAAAAGATTTTCCTTGACAGCTATCAGTGCCCCAACTATATTCCCTATAAATTTATTTCTAGGGCAACAAGTTGTGATTCAAAGGAGAAAAAAAATGTGTAATCCACATTACAGCTAAATTTAATGAGATGGAAGCTGCTGTCAAGTACACAGGACATGCTGCGCTGCCTTAAAATAAAGAGACATATTATTTTCCAAAACACAGATTTATCTATTCCTGTCTGTTTGAATACTCAACAATGTTAGCAGAAATATAATTTTGCCTTACATTTAAGTAGTAATAATTTATCTTTAACATACCAGTAAAATGCTATGATTTCATGATTCTTTGTTAACTGGTGGGTTTTTTGCTGTTTTAATAAGAGCCCATTGCCACTGCATTTGGCATTTTTTAAAAAGGCTTACATTTGGAATGAAAAGAAACTTTGGGGAGCAATAAATATTGCTAGTTGAGAAAAAGCAGGAGTACTGTACCCTGTCAAAATGATTGAATGATGCTCTGAAGTCGTTCATTTGTTCCTGAGTGATACCCTTGGCATCTCTTGTGAGGATCTGAGTCTCAACCTCGTTGATAGTTCGAGCAATGGTGGTAAGTAAAAGCTCCCATCCAACACGGATGTGCTATGAGAGAAAAAACATTGACTTATTAAAGAATCAAATAGAGTCTAAAAGTATAAGAAGTACAGTAAGCAAAAAAAATCAGCTCTAAATGTTTATGCAATACCTTTTCCATACCACTAATTCAATATTATGATCAAGAACCATTACAAATAAAAATGGCCTTCAGAAAAATATGGAACTGGTTTATAAAAAGTTACTTCTTCACTAAAAGTAAAAATAAGTGAAAATAAAACAAGTTTTATGAGATTATCAGAAAGTCTGCCAAATTCCATCCTCTGTTGCAGATGTCTTCGTATCAGGGAAAGTAGTTATATGGCAGAAGAGGGCAGAATAAACTAACAAGTACAACAGGGAGCAAATGGCTACCTCCATAGTATAGTTGGTGTGCTTGTTGTCAAACACCAGGGCTTCTTGTATAAGCTGATGGTCTCCTTCCAGTTTATCAATGTTGTGCTTATAATTAATGATATTGTGCTCATATTGCTTCAGCTGATTCATCTGGTCCTCCAAAGGCCCTGTCATTTCAATAGAGCTGCGGGCAATTTCCTGTCAAAAGAAATAAAGACAACCCCCACACCACAAAATTTAAGCTTTAGATTTGCTAGTTTGATCAACGTTCACAAGAATTTGTAATATTTTCATACTAAGATGCAATAGTACTAAAAACTTCATGCAGTGGGGATGAGAAATTTTACTGTAGAAAATACATTTCAAAATAAATGTTTCACATTTGTTTCTGGAATTAGTATTGAAACCCCAGTGATCCGTATATCTTTACAGAGACAGAAGCTAAGTAGTAATTGTCTAGTGATTGATTATTCAAAGCTACATTTCCTGCTCACCATCAAAGCACCACTCATACAAGATTCCACTGCTTTAAAAATCATTTTAGGTGTTAAATACTCAGGATCAAACAGCTGATGAACAATCACGGAGATTGTACTTAAAGTAGAGATAAGAAAATTGCAAACCACTTTGTTCCTCAGTTTCTGTATGAGGGTCTGATACTCACCTCCATCTTGGTCTGGATCCATGGCCCAATAACATTGGCCTGAGCAGCAAACTGTCGACGCAGGCGCTCATTGGCATGTTGACGGGCTAATTCCTCCTGCAAGGATTGATCCCTCTGAGGTACCAGCTGCTTCACCTGTTCCAGTGGGAAAGCACCAAGTTTAAGTAGGCACAATTGAACAGTTTAAAAATAAAAGGAACAAATAAGTCTATTGGTCTGAAGGCTGATATCAGAAGGACAAGCCAGAAACACAATTGCTATTTTATTTACTGATTCTATGCTAACATAAGAAATTACAACATGCACTTGGGCAGCCTGACTGAAAGAACAACACAGAGAGAGAAGAAATTCTCACCTCTGGCTAGATTCATGTTCAAGATTATTATTTAACTTGAACAGCTATTAGTGCAGTTACTTTGTTTTTCTTTTGAAACACAGGTGATTTTTCAATCTCTAAGTAATTGTTCTAATAATATTTGGTGCAAAACATTTTATTCAAGCACAACCATTATGATACATAACATGTGACACAGTCTGTCCATCATTTATATCTGAACATGTCTAACACATTTCAAATACCGTTTTTTGGCTTACCCTTATGGACTGCCCTGGAAGATTCTGAATTTAGCCCTTATTGCTTGTTTTTTATAACACTTTGAGAGTTTGTTCTTGTCTGTGTAAGCTATGTATTTGGTAAATTCATACATTCTACACAATTATTTACCTTCAGCATATTACCTGTCTTGGTTCCTAATGAGATAAAGTTTGTGTTATTGTTCCAGGACCCTCTCTTTAATCCCTCACCAGTAACTTTTTAAGGCAATTGCCAATTTCAGTCTAATTGTATAGAACGTTAATGGTCCCAAAGATGCTAATGTTTTAGATTTGTGAAAAGCAGCAGTGGGGCAAGAGAGACACATGAATTATTGTTAATACTGAGAGAAAGGATATAGTATTTTTCTATTATTTTGACTACATGCCCTGGCCCTTCTGTACCCCTAGCAGATGCAGCCACTAGCTCTGCACTAGCCCCAACACATGCTTGTCTTGCCCTGCCATAAAAACCATAAAGGACATACATAATAATGAGTAATGGGAGCACGGGATAGTGCAAGCCTAGCAAATGTAAGAGAGCATAAGATACTATAGAAAGTTCATCCTGGCATCTGATAATCTAGAATAATACACAGTTGTATTGTAAAGTTCTCTTAATATTCTAAATGAGAATACTATGTTACAATGCCCTTTGCGTATTAAGCATACCTTACCTTTTCCCACTTGCTACGAATCTCTTCCACAGTAACAGTGCTGTAAGGATTGCTTGCGCTTATTCTCATGCTGTAACTCTGAATAACTTTTTCAACTTCATTTTGGATTGATAGTATGGCCTGTCTTTCACCATCTGCCTCTGGCAAAGTAGCTTTAAATTGATCATGTGCAGAGATTAAACTCTGTAATCAGAAAGAGAGAGAGAAAGCATGAAAACTTTAAATTTTTTTCCCAACATCTAGAAGATCTGCTGTAAATAAGCACACCCCCTCTTCCTAGCTTCTCAACCCCCCTGTCTACATGTATATGTAGATTCAGGAAGAAATACATGAAAGAACTCATGAAACAGCCCTCATTCACTTTATCAGGGCAATTGCTTGTTCCATGCTTTCTGCAATGTGCTTTTATATCATTGAAGAACCCTTTTTATAACAGAGCAGATACTGACTGTCACAAAGAAAAGGTCAAGACAGATAAGGGGTTTTTTTTCTTATACATGTTCTGCTCTCCAAGAAGGGAAAACTTCCTTTCTTATTTTCCCTATAACTGTAAGCCAAAAAATACACAACCATTTACCTGAATCTCCTCTATGCTATGAACGATAAACATGTCCTGTAGGTCTTCCATAGCACCTTCCATCCAGTTGTTGAAAGGAGCAGCTCTTTTGGCAAACTCCAGGTGAAGCTGATCAATTGTTTCAAGCAATTTCTCGGTCCTCTGTATAGATTGGGAAAGGCACATTTCTGTGTTACTGGGGCAAGACCTAAGTTCGCACACATACCCACCCATGCACAAAGTAACGCCCCATCTTTTCAAAAGCAGTTGATTGTATTGTTGACTGATTTCAACACCTGCTTTAAGGATGCTCACTCAAGGCAACACGACTAATTGCAGTTAAGGTACTCCCATATCTAACACACCTTTGTAGGATAATGTGAAATTACTTTTTTGCTACTGATATTTTAAGTATTTCTGTTATTGTGATCTATCTGCAAATCAATTAAAATCTGTTAATCTTGCTTTAGCAATTCCTTGGAAGTACAAAAAAGGAAGAGTTAGACACAGGTTTTCCACCTTGGCATATGTGTGTGGCTTCCTCTTTTGTTAAGGAATGAGGTTTTGCAAAGTATCTCAGTGCTTTGGAATACTCACTATGAAAAAATGAAGCTAGTGCTGGCCATTACCCAGTACCTCACCAGATAAAGTTAGACAAGTATGAAAAGGTAAGTGCCTAATATCTTATGTTATCCTTGGTGGACACGAAATTCCTAAAGAGTGGTGCTATAAACCACCTGCCATTTGTTGCTGCTTTAAAACAGTCCTTGGCAGCTGAATAGTGTCAAGTCTGCTCTGAGCAATTCAATCTGTTTGCAGATGAAATCACACCTAGATGAAATGAATATCCGAGGAAAAGATTTATTGCTGTTTGGATTCCAAAGTGGATGCCCAATGGAGCTGTTTCCAGATCCAAAACAAATGGTTCCTTCCCCTCTCCCTGCTTTAGCTGAGCTGCTGATCACTGCTATGTGGTTTATGTGGTTTACCTCTAGTGCCTCTCTCCTCTTCTGAGTAAGTGTTCCCAGGCTGTCCCATTGGTCACATATCTTTTGGCATCTGTCATTGACACTTGCAGCATCATGGTAGTCCAGTTCACTAAGAAAGATAAAAATCCATTTGAGTTTCTGAAAAACAGGAGCAGTTGCATTGTCTACACTCTTCCACTGGCCCTCAGTAATTCTTCCCTTCTTTTTTGCAGTATTTCTCCTCCAGCAAGTATGGTAGTGTGGACATGTGCAAACTAGACAGTCAGCATTTCAAGAAACATGGCACAGGAACAGGATGAACCTCTTCTGCTGTGAGAAAAATCAAATATTCATCTGTGGCATCCATGTATTAAAGACAATTAAGGTCTCTAGCCATCTTTGTCTCAGCTATTCATGCGACACAAGCAATCTGATCTCCTGAAGAATGCTTCAGTCTGGGGTTTCATCGAGTTTTCTGAACACTGAGACAGTTTAAAACTAATTGGTCTGAAATACACATTTTATTTTNACCTAGAGAAGAGGCAGCTGAAGGAGGACCTTATCACTGTCTACTGAAAGGAGGTTGTAGAGAGGTGAGGGTTAGTTTCTTAGCCCAAGTGATGGGTGATAGGATGAGAGGGAATAGCCTCATGCTGTACCAGGGGAGGTTCAGACTGGACATTAGGAAAAACTTCTTCATTGAAAGGATTACCAAGCACTGAAACAGGCTGCCCAAGGGAGGTGTTTGAATCACCATGCCTGGAAGTATTTAAAAGACAGGTAGATGGAGTGCTTAGGGATATGAGTTAGTAGTGGACAGGTACAATTGGACTTAATGATCTCAAAGGTCTTTTCCAACCTAGGGACTCTATGATTCTATGAAATTATTTAACTGAGAAGCAGATCTCAGGTTGCATTCAAAAACCAATCTTTCTCCAAAGGCCTGGCAATACTAATAGGGGTTTCCCAGATCCAGGGCACAGAGTACCATTTTCATATTACTTTCCAGGAACTCCTCACAGGGCTTCACCCTAGGACTTGCTGGTTCAGAGAACAAGGATATCCAGACCTACATATGTCACCCACATAAATCAGTGCACACATAAAAGATGTGGCAGTTAGCATTGCTTTTTAATCTGCTTAATAGGATTATATTATCTTGACATAAACCAGCCTATTATTCTGCTTAAGACTGGCATAACTTTTTAAGGATCTATCCCAAGATGCTGCACCATGTCTGTCTCTAACTGAATTTTTTTTATCTCAGTGGCAGATTATCGCTTTGGTTCTCCTGCAGCCATCAAGGCATCATAAAATACATGTGTTTGGCACTTTGGAAGCTCAGTTTTACTGGTGTATCATCATCCACTGAGTTTAGCTCTTGGCTGCTCCTTGAGGACACTTTGCCCCTAATAAACATTGCACAGCCTGTGATTGTGTGACAGCATGGCAATGAGAGGCTGAGATTTACTTTAAGGCTTGAACAAGACGTTAAATGTAGAGAGAATTTGTTCCCTTCTTTTAAGCATTATTCTCTAAGCAACTGGCAAGAGGTACATACAGATCACTCTGCCAGTAACCTAGAGAATCACAGAGGACAAAATGAGAACAGAGGTATCTTTCCTCTGTGAAGCTGCACTGTAGGCCAGGGGCAGTGTTCTCACTTTCTCATCTAAGCTCAGTGAGAATAATCTGGTTTGGGATAAAGTTGTGAAGTAGGTGAACGATTCTGTTTGAAATAGGCTTCAGATGTGCTGCCGTCAATTATTTTTTGAAAATAAAGAAGAGTAAAACAAGTAAAAATAAAATGATGTAACACTTTAAAAAAATAATAAAACTAACTCAAAACTGTGAAAGTAGAAGTGCTACATTTAAGGAGAAATCTGCCAGCAAGTCATACTATTCAAGGGCTCCTTAACTCAAAAACTTGCTTCCTCCTTTAGAGCAAGCCTTTTTGTGAGCCTTCAAGGGATGGAATGGAAGCCATCCATTTGTCAAAAAAATTTAAGTCAAAAGCATGGAGGTTTGGATGAAACAGTCTGAGATATATTTTGCTATGAGTTTGAGGCTGGAAGTTGTTTATTGCACTATAGTATATTGAGATTAATAGATGACGTCCGTATGTGAGCTGTGGGTTCACTGACTGAATGGAATGTGGAGATTTGTATTCTGGTCTCCTTTCACACACCAAATCTAATATACCAGAATATGGACAGTCTATTTTTCTAGATATTCCAGGTCACATCCCTGACAATACTGCAAGTTCTATTTTTGCTTCAGTGGATCACTTAACTGCTTTTGTAGAATAGATAAGGGCAGGTGTCCTTCCATGAAAGTGAGGAACTGATTGTACCAGCTCTGGTCAAAGTCCTGGAAGTTAATGTGCAATGTCCCTCCACCAGGTCTGCCAGGGAGGTTCAGTCATTCCTCATAAGATCTCTGCTATCCTATTTCTTCCAGGGATATGTGCTGTGGGCAAATAGGTAGGAGAATAATATTCCCAAAACAACTTTCAAAAAGGGCATCCGTGGGCCAAAAATCATCAGTTAGATTACCAAGCAGCAGTAACCAGTGCAGCTTCACTGTCTTTCTGGGCCTGCTGTAGTTTATTTCAAGTAAGCGTATTACATGTGTCAAGGAAGATATTTCTGTTCAAACCAGGAACAGCAGAATAAATTCATAGGAGATTACTTACTTGGAAGTAAAACATAAGTTTACATTCCTTGCCCTATTAATTTCTGTAACTCTCTCAGCACTGAAAGTGTGGAGATGACACGTTTTGCAAAAAGAAGTTTCCATTATCATACATACACAAAGTACGCTGCACATGTATTACAGAGCTTCTAAGAGAAAAGTCATTCTTATTTGTTTGGTTATTTGAAATCTGCAGGGTTTGGAATTTAAAAAAATATTAAGCTATTCAGGTTGATCTTACAAGTAATTCATTCTTATCTGTAAAGAATTAAAATTTTAGTCAAATTTTGTCATGATCCAGAGAAAGACTTAAGTATGAACTCACTTTTAGGAACAGTGATAGTGTCATGAAAATAACCCACTGAGCAACATACTTTATCACTGCTTCAGAACCAGGCTCATGTTAGTCACGCACGTAAGCACAATTTGAGCCCAGCTTCCCAGAAGCAAAAAGGCTCTCTAAATCAGTGTTGCAGATAGTGGTTTTCTTGGCTGAAAATAAGTTGCTATACTAGAAGTGATGGATATGCAAGAAACAGCATTCCAAAAATTTTATCTTGATGACTGAAAACTTTGAAATGAACACACAATATCATAAATGTATATAGCATGAGAATAGCTCACACAAGTTCTATTTAGCATTTGCTATGTCATGAATGACAAATTCCATTTTAGAAGTGCCTAACCTTTTCCTGCTTTGTATATAGCCCTATTGAAGGCTTGTCATGCCTCATTGCCAAAGAATTATCTAAGTCTATACAGTCTGGAACACAACTATCTTACAGCAGCATCCTGGCTGGAATGACCTACTCGCACACACACACATATTCTTTATCTAGACACCACCAATCAACAATCTTGTAGCAACTTTAACCTTAAGCGCACAGTGGGTTTAGTTGCTGCAGCAGCTAATACCAGAATAGATAGGAAACTAACTGGTAGAGTTTCTTCAGAAATATGAATGAAGCAAGAAATTAGTGTTTCACTCCATAATTTCAGTGTTTGAGAAATTGTGCATGAATAATTAAAGACAATATTTAAATGGAAGCTGCCCATTTGCTTGCAGCTAGTAATAAAAGTTGACCTTTATGACCTTTCATTCAGTGTTCTCCAAGGGCATTAAGTCTAATGGAGCTACTGAGTCTCAGTGAAAAATCAGGCAGAGGTAGGCTGTACAGAGAAGCAGAAAAGTCAAAACAGAGCATCTCTAAAAGCAATGGGTTTTCAGCACCTCTTTTGCAGGCCAGGTCACAAATAACTTATTTAACTTCACACAGCAAATTACTGAAACAACTGAGAAGAGACAATCCTAAAATAGACAGGATACAGTGTTCACTGGCCTCACCAGAGGTAAAGGACACAGAGTTCAAACACTGGTAAGCAGATGCTGTGCTATGTATACTACATTCCCAAAGTTTCTCATCATTTGTAAAGCTGAAGACAAACTAATAATCATTAGGTGTTTGAGAAACAAGATCAAAGCATGCCAGAAGGTGTTTCATGAGCTCAAATACTCCATAAAATCTCCATTCTCCATATTTTTCAGGCTTCTTTCACATTAACTAAAAATGAGTACTTACTCTGCCTGCTGTGCTTTACTTTTTCTCCTTTAAATAATCTTGAAAAAATGGGTTTTTTCACCTAAATCCATTTGAATTATACAACCACCTGCAAGTACTGCTGCTCTAAGGTATGAACTATATTTTCTGACAACTCTCTTATTTTTAATTTGTTAATGAACGTGGAGATGTTTATGAGTTGCGGTCATTCACAAAGTGAAAATAGGGCATGCTTTTAATATTTGATTTTTGAGTTGTACCGTTCTGCCTACTCAAAAAGGCAAGAAACTGAAACTTGGAGAGCTGAAGCAAGGGCAGGAATCGGAGACTTATCTTGGCTCCTATTTCAACCACTACAGCACATTTGTTCCTCTTGGCTTTATAGATTTATACTGCAGGCGAGCAATGAATTTAAGTATGTGCCAAACTGCTAATATCAGGAGTGGTGCCACTGCCTTACAGTACAAAACCACTGCAACTAACTGCACAAGATCATAAAATCTGCTTGGCTTGGTGTACACACCAAGACAACTTTAGTAAGATAGGGATATCAGTATGTAACACTACAGTCCAGTCAGTGTCGGCAGAGCTTTGCTGACAAAACTGTGCTTTACACAGGTGAATTCAAGCCTTCCGGCAAATAAAAGCAAGCCTCATCAACAAAGACAGAATTTAGGCAGTGCAACTGCATCAACACTCAGAATTTCTTCTGCAATAAGTGCGTTTGTCAGTCAGGGGCCTTGACTTTTAATATTCCTGACCTATATAGCTGATGTTAATAATACATATGTAGCCTAAGTTGTTGTGCAACTGTGCTCAGCTTTGGTTCTGGGCATAGTAAGTTGAGTGAGAAAGCATTCATCTTGTGGCTAAGTTGATGGAACTTTGGGATGTGGACAGGTTGGAGAAGTGGGCTGCTGAGAACCTCACGAGGTTCAGCAAGGCCAAGTTCAAGGTCCTACACCTGGGTCGGGACAATTCCCAGTTTCAGTACACAATGGAAAATGATGTGATTGAGAGCAACACTGCAGAGAAGGACTTGGGGGTTCTGGTCAATGAGAAGCTTGACATGAGCAGCCCAGAAGGCCAACCACATCCTGGGCTGCATCAAAACAAGTGTGGCCAGCGGGTCAAGGGAGGTTAATCTGCCTCTCTATTCCTCTCTTGTGAGACCTCATCTGGAGTACTGTGTCCAGGTCTGGAATCCTCAATATAAAAATGATATGGAACTGTTGGAATGGGTCCAGAGGGGGGCTACAAAGATGATCAGAGGGCTGTAACACCTTTCATGCAAGGGCAGGCTGAAAGAGTTGGGCTTGGTCAGCCTGGAGAAGAGAAGGCTCCAAGGAGATCTACAGTGAGCTTCCAGTACTTGAAATGGGCCTACAAGAAAACTGGAGAGGNGGAGGTGTTCTTGCCCATGGCAGCGTGGGTGGAACTAGATAATTCTTAAGGATCCTTAAGATGATCCTTCCAATCCTAACTATTCTGATTCTACAAACTGTGGGTTAAAAATCCTGCTTTTCTATAGGACAGTTCGTGTGCTTGATTGCTTGTGTGACCCCGATGAAGTTATTCAGTTTCCATTAATCCCACTGGCCTTTCTGTAAAATGGAGACAGCAGCACTTTCAAATATAATGTGAAGAGATTGTGAAAGTAAGTATACTAGAGACAATTACATTTTCAGAAAAGCCTGTGCATTACCCACTACTATAGAGATAACTGAGGGATGTGAAGCCTTTTGAAAGCACCAATATACTTGTTGGAAAATACTTGATTTGATCTGTAATTTGTGTAAGTGAAACTATTTTCTAAGTTAAACATCTCAGCAGACCATATGAGCTGAGAAATAAACACCTCCAGATTCCCATCAACACACAACAGGCTCATCAGTGGAGCTAATGCTAAAAGATTACTGTTAAGTCAATTTTAAAATGTTTGTTCTTGAATAATTTTGATCAGTTGGATATCTATATTTGGCTGGGCGAAAGGGGAAAATGAGGGAAAGGTCTCAGTGACAAGCTCAGATAATATACTTATGAAGCTATGTCTGGAATTCTTACGTTGGTACCTATGACACTATCAAATTCATTGGAAAGAGTTTATCGCAAAGTTAAATGTCAGCAGCTGCAAGCCTTTAAATGGAACATACTTCAGCTCCTGGGCAATGGCAGCGATCTGTTCCACCCTGTCCTGGTGAGCAGCCAAATCACTCTCAAAAGCTTCATGTTTCCTTAACATGGCGCGGACTTCTGTCAGAGAAGCAGATTCATAATCCTTCTGAAGTAAGATTTGCTCTTTGCCTGAAAGAGAAAATCAAAATATTAGTCATTTTTTACTAATTTATTGGTTAAAACAATTGCAGATTTAGTCAACTTTTTAAACTGAGGCATGGAGAAAATCATGTGTATGAGGTGAAATCCCACCCCCACTAAATCAGTAGCAAATTGTCAGCACAACAGTGTTAGGTAGAAATATTTTTAAAGATCTCTCAGTAATTCCTTGATTTTTCCACAGGCTGTTTATACAAGCCTAAAATAGTGAATAATATATTGTTTGAGAAACTGGCATTAAAATGGTACACTGGGAAACACTGGGAGTCTAAACTATTGTGATAATTCTTTTGTAGAGCAGACTCGTGGAACCAGAAATCATGTTTCACTCTTATTAATGACCTGCTATTCTTTTTCATGCTCTGTTTTCAATTCATCATTTGTTTCAGCAATTAAATAAAAAAAATAGAGGTTGTATGTAGCTGGAAAATGCCAATTTGTTTACAAAAGGCTAGAGAAGCAAAGAGGAAATCAAACACTGAAATATTAATCCTCAGTAGCTCCTGTGCTGTACAACTGGATCTATACAGACACTCCATACTGTCTGAACTGCCATTCACCACATGGCATCACATAGCTCTGTGAATCATAGACCCAGAAGGGACTATTGTTTCACTTGCTATGTCCCAGCTTATGTGAAGTTTTCCATCCACAACAGCCGTAATATGTCAGTGTGAGTATTTTATGCTCAGAAAATAGGCTCTCAAGGCTGATAAACACTGTAGTTTCCCTTCTAGTATCTGCTTGGCAGCCATTTACAGACTTGTATTCTTCCAGCAACTGTGTTACAGGATGGACTCCAGTTTGTTTTCACAGCATGAAAAAATCCTGGCTGGAAAAGGCCAGAGGCCCAGCAGAAGCAGAAAGACTGTTATTAAGGCAAACAATAATGTGACAGAGCAGATCTGTGCTTAGTGATCTCCAATAAAACTATATTCCAATGTACGGACCTGTTACTATTAGGTTAGGTTACCATTAAAAACAATAAATGAGCTGTAATCCCACATATGGAGCAAAGCAGAAATGAGTCTCTTATATAGATTATACGGACTATTCAGAAGATCATGATGACTAAATGATAATCAACTCAGAATAACTCTGTCAATAATTTCACACTTAATCAGTGTTGCCACTGCATTCCTTGTTGAACTGTTGGTACACAAATACATAAGATTGCATTAGCAGTAGTAGCCTCTATTAAAATGCTGAATATAAGTTTGATTAAGTGTATGATTTTTACAGTTACATCTCATAAGCAACGTGCCTACTAGTTAGGATCTTGACTATAGTCAACAAAACCTGCAGTTTTATCTGTTGTTATTTTAGGTTTCTAAAGCTGTCCAAACTACATATGAGTGAGTTTCTGGCTGGCAAATACTCAGCACTGACAGTTCAACCTTGAACACTAAAACATTAAAAATGCTAAAAGCTATCTCTGCTCACCATATGCCCACTGTTCATGAGTGGAAGCCTTCTGCCTGAATTTCTCAGCCAAGTGTTCAAGTCTTTCTAGTCTTCGTATTTCATTCAGCAGCCACTCTTCATAGCCTTTCTCAGCTTGTTCAAGTCTCTGCCAAGCGCCGGCAATATCCTGTGAAGAGAATACATCGGAGAGTGGGAATACAACTATACTTTCTTTACATCCAAATTTGCAGATTTCTGATTCATTCACAACTTTGCTCCAAAAAAGAGATATTTTTATGTCTACATTTTGTAAAATCACGGAATCATAGAACACATTGGCACGCAGATCAGGAAGCCTTGTAGTCCTGCTTGTAATACCATGCTGTGTTCAGGTGGGTTCACAAAAGGAATCACTTATACAAGTGGCTTCCAAGCTGTATGTTGAGTATCTTCACAATATATTGCTTTTCCCTCCCATTTTACAATGTGCATGTTCTGGTATGAGATATCTATCTTTTACCAAAACAAAAGTGCTTTGCTCTTAGAAGTTGACAACGGCAAGATTATTAGTGTCAAGAGGATTTGGTGTGTATTTTGTCTAGAATATAAAGTCATTTTGCTTTATGTGGCATACAATGTCTGTCAAGCTTCCTCGTAAGCTAAAAGGCACAAGTAGAAAACTGAATTGACAGGCCCCTTATTTTCTACATATGGGGAGTACACAATGGCCCTTTTCATACAGTGCAATTGGTTGTTTATCAAATCTGAGTAACCAAAACACAATGACAGAAGAGAGTACAGAAACAGGTTTGCTACATTCCACAAGAAATGCTTTGACTCTCAGTCAACTCACAATACTTATCAGCAGATGAGAATTCTTTGTACTATCCTGATCTTCACAGACATAAGAAAAAAACCCAAAATGTAATATTGAAAACTAGAAAACACCAGAAACATATATTAAACAATGTCTGTTTCTGTAAGTCTGATGACCAAAATGACAGTGAAACCACTGTGTGTTTTGTTTAAATAAACAATATTTGGCCTCACTTGATGAAGAAGTATTAATAACACTCCCAAAGGAAGCTCTCTATCATCTCACATCTTAAGACAATTTGCTCTTGGGGAAAGCTTTCAAAGACACAGGAGCATGTTTAAGAGAAAGCAACATTTTAGAATGAAAGGGAACATATAAAAGGAGTGGTTTGATATTGATAAAGTACAATAAACTGAAGTTTCTGAGAAGGACTTAAATGGTATTTCGATCCTTCACATGGAAATATTTGTGAGAATGTTGATAGAAAGGAGAATGGAATATTTATGTCTTTACTTACTGAAACCATTTTTCCCTCTGATGGCATGAAAGCTGGACGATTGCTGATTCTCAGTTTTGTCTGCAGAGTGTTGAAATTGATCTCCAGTTGACATTTCTCTTGGACTTTGGGAGGTTTGTGTTTGCGGCGGTAGTCCCGGAAATCCTCCAACTTCTTCTGCATAGCCTGCATTGTTTTTTCTGGGGTCCTGTTTTCCAGCCAAGGAATTGTCCGGCGAATCCATTCTAAAAGCTTTCAAACCAACACAAACAATTGAAATAAAGGTGAAGGAAAAGTAGCCAAGAAAAAATTTGTATTGAATGTACGCATCTTAATCAAGTTTGCTTCATTTAAATATTGTTTGCTTCAGTATGTATCAGTGCCCTAATGGCAAATAAGCACAAGACTTTGGAAGTTGAACAATACTTTTTTATTAATTATCTCAGATATTTTAGGTATTTCTAGAAATAGCCAGATTTTCAGTAAGATGAACACATATGTAACGTGCCTCTACCAAAATTACTCAAAACCTGAAGTACCCAAAATCACTTGCTACTTTCAAAAGTTTCAAGCAGTCATAGTTAAGAGATCAGGACAGAAATCAGCCAAGTAACTCATATCATTTAAACATCTTCACTCAGAAGTCTGTTATTGCCAGTGTAGCACTATATACCTGTGGTCCTGATTCAACAAATTTGCTGTTTACCAAGAAAGGACAGAGGGAGCACAATGTACCCTCTTCTTCATTCATTCGCTTCCTGTGTTCACAGGTGCATTGAGAACACCCTGAAGGACCAAGCAACAGGCTTGGAGGGACAAGATCCTTTATGTCCCACATGTCATCAAGGATGGCTGTCTTTGGAGAACAAAGACGGTAAGCCTGGTACAGGGACAGACCAATGACCATCCTTAAAGTACCCTTTTTGGCATGTTAATGAGACTGAGTGACACACAAAGGTCACAAAGGAAGTCTGTGGCAAAGGGCAACTACGCTTTGTACTCTACCATAAATTACCTACTATAAATTTATCATCATAGTGTCTTTACTTCGGTGTCTTGCAGACAATGCATGAATCTTTCAGCTTTCAGTATATCTTGAACATAATTACCAGCACGCTACAAATACAGCTGTCTTTACCTCACTTGCTAGTCTCTCATACTCTTCCATCAACCTCTCATTTTCCTGATTCACAGCAAGCACCTTACAGATCCGGTTAGCTGCAGTCTCAGCCTGTAAAACACAGCAAAAAAACAGGACATATTCATAAACACATTCCAAGAAAGGTACAGGCTTGGAGAAAGAGAGAAATGTGGCTGCTGCAAATAAAAATCACACTGTTTTATAGTTGTTGATTTGTGCTCCTGGGTTACATATATATTTACCCTCCCTCTGTAGTCATAGATTCCAATGACCTGAATAAGACAGATCAGCACAGAAGACACCTTGTACAATGAAGACTTACTCTACAAGTGGGGATTTCACACAGCCATTACAATTGTCTAATGAATTTTTTATTTCCAAAGATACCTTAGGCTGTTCTTAATGTTAACCTATCAGGTTAATTTTTTTAAATCACATCAAAAGTATTAGACTTGTTAGCCATCCTGCAGAGACACTCCATGTGATTCAGGAGTTCCAGTCTACTCTATAGCTGCACACCATATGTACATATACCCTTGAGAATATATGCAGTTCAACCACTGACAGTAAATCTTCCCATGCTTCCTGCCAAGTTTATTTGAAAGCACAGTGTAGCTCTGCCATATTTTAAATTTACATGAATAGTTTGACATAACAGATCTATACTTTCATACAAATGCAAATCTGTACTATATCCAATCAAATCAATATCTATGTAGACTCCTACATTACAGAGTATGTGGAATCTCCATTTTGCATGAATAGCAAACCCTTCACACCCAGAAGCAAGAGGGTGCAACAGCATAGCTGTGCTGTGATACGGTGGATAAGGTGTAGGGGACCTACCAGACATGAAGGGAAATTACATCCTAAAGATGAAGGAAAAATATCTACTACTTAAGGGTTCTTTGTTATTTTTCTTTCACATAAGCTGGGTTATGTCCATTTGTAGGCTAGGAATGTATGAAGCCGAGCAGTGGAAAATGCCACATTTGTAAGTGAGAATCCCATCCCGTACAACAGATCTCCTGCTAATTTTCTTGCCTTCTATAGTAGTACTTTGATCTACAAATTATTCCATTGGCTTCAGCAGTAACTAGGCACTAATACTGTGTTGGATGCCTTCTGTGACTTTCTGCATCTTTAGGCATGTTTGGAAACGTAACCTTAAATAACTAATCAGCACAAGTAAATCTAGAGTAGTCTCATTCTTCAAAAGTTGAGCATTCTTTTATGCAGTGAACATACAAGATGTTCATGTAGCAACAAACATCTCCATTGCACAGTAGCTTCAAATACATTTTTTCTAAAACAGACTTTATAATCATCAAATAAAGACCTAAAAATAGAAACAGGAATGTCTATTGCAATTAAAGAGTTCAACTTGCTACACAACATTTAACTAAACCAGGTTCAAGTATTAGTTAAAAACAATTATTAGTTCTCAAGTAATACTTGCAATTGTTAATTAAAACCACAAACTACTAAATTAGTTTGTTTTAATAAACTAGTGGAAATGTGGAACAACCAATCAAAAACACAGCAACCTGAAGGGAGAGTTGATTAATACCTGCTCTGCTCCAGCAAAAGCATGGTAGAAGCAGGACACATATGTCATGATAGCTCTCTCATCGGGTTTGGGAGTGTTCACAATATCTACAAGAGGGGTGGGGAGAAATTAAAACAAAACAAATAATCGAGGAGTAGAAAACAGGATGAATAAATGGAAGCACAACATAGTGTCATTCTGGTTGTTCTGTTGTCCATAGCTCCGTACTCTAGAAACTTGACAAAGCTGTAATAAATTTCATGTTAAATTGATGGGTGCTGACAGAATAAAACGTAGACTAGAAGTTCAACATAAGTTCTTTCAAAGAGGTGGGGTATGTTAAATAACCTTGATCCTGTAGTATTGTCACAGGGGAAGTCACTGTAGTTTTACTAGGACTGTCAGCTTAAGAATAAGCACCTGTATGTCTGATGACTTAGAATGTAGGGGTTTTTGACTAAGGCACAGGAAATATAAACTATGTTTTTATCTGGGGTGATGTTTTCTGAAGTTGCAAGTGGATTAGTTATAACTTTAGCATTACACATAGTTATTCTTTATATTACTAATGGCTGAAGTACATCCAACTCTGAGCTGTTTTGGTTTTTAAAACTTTTATTTCTTTTCATTAGGACATGATTCCAGAGCTCTTTTGAGATGTTTGTGTATGCTTCCATGTCTATTTGGCATCATCGCAACATTTTATGTTGCTGTTTATACTTACCATTAAGCATTTAACACTTTAAAAACAATCCTGAAAGCATGAAAGAAGGGTTTATTTTCTGAGCATCTGTTATAATGATTTTGACATCTGTAGCAGGAATAATATCCAGCAGGGAGAAAAAAGATAGCATTCTGCTATTGAATTATTTTTTACCCTGAGCTTATTTTCATCTTACATTTTAAAGGTGCTTCAAATTAATGCATACAATCTCAAATAAAGAGAATAATATCCTCTATTCCATTCTGTAACCAGCTGTCAAAAACCTACTGGATATTATTAGTAAATACCTAGAAAGATGAGACAGGCAGGTTTGTTTCTATGGAACAAATGGATAGACTACTGCTGGCTCTACTCAGACAGTGGCTCACAGAGAAAATCAGGCAACAGGAAGCAAGCTCTGTTCTAAGACACTGTTCTAGTAACTACTGAGGAAAAGATCAGAGGAGGAAAAATTGTTGAAAGAAACAAGACAGAAGGTGAAGGATGAGATCTGATCCATCTTCTACAATCTCACCTTCTGAGCACCAGCAAATGCATGGTAGTAACAGGAGACATAAGTCATAATGGTTCTTTCATCAGGTCTGGCAGTGTTTACTACATCTGTGTAGAGAGAAAAGGGTTAACTGCTCAGAAATTCTCACAAGGTACTTCCATGAGATTACGCTGATGATGCCACCTCAGTGCTATAAGGATTCAAAATAAATACACCATTATTCAGGTTGCATCTGTTTACTGATATCAATGCACAGCTACCTTAGCTTTAGCAATCAGTAAATGGAAAAGATATAGATTGCCCTGAAATGGCAAAATATCTGAAGTCTGAGATTGTACGGGAGGGTGCTGCTGCCTCCCAGTTTGTGGAAACTTTCAAGCAGATGGCATGGCTGGCAGATCTACTGGGTTCAGCTTCACTGTCACTGCAAAGCAACTTCATCTAAATCTCTAGAATTATTCCAGAGTTAAATACAGCCACTCACAGTGACAAAATAGGAGTGAGTGCAGTATATATCAGCACAGAGATCCTGAGCCTGACAGGTTATTGAAATATATTGGAGACCTGTAGAACTCTTGCAGTCCAGAAATACATTTTGTGCTCAGAAAAGCTTGGATAGTAACAGTTTTGCAAATCCTGCGCCAATTTGTCTTTTTAGTTACTAGCATAAATCACTGCAGAGTTTGACTTGGCTGGCTGATAGCTTTGTCCCTATTATGGCAGGAAAGAGCAAAAGTTTACAGAATGTGCAATCAAGGTACAAGTGCATTGGTAAGAATGGAACTTTTCAATACTTGACAGAGAAAGGCAGAAAAAGGTGGTTTTACATCAATTACATCTGAGTGATGAATGATGCTAATACAAGCTGCAATGATTACTGCCAATGTAAGGAGTGGGAGGATGCTGATCTGAAGACCCAGGAATGAGATGACAGTTTCTAATAATGACAGTGAGACTGGTAATGTCAGGACAAATGTATTTACTGATTTTGCATCTACTTCACATAGTTGTGAACAAAACTTTGCAAAGTTTCTACTGAGAAGACAGTGGAAGTACAGAAAGTAAAAAGTGATGGTAAATAGTTACAAAGTGTTAGAAGAAGCATGAGTTCATTTCCCCTTCCCCTGCCAAGAAGGGGAATAGTAAGGGCTAGAATGTGCAGAAAATCTAGTGAGGAAAGAAGAAGTTTTCTTCTCACATTGTATGTGAAGAGAATAAATGAGGAAAGGAGAGTGATAGTAGATATTCAATGGTAAGGAGGGAGCACTTCTGTTTATTCCAACACTTCATTGTGAAATAATTCAGTGGTGCTTGAAAGGGGAATTGCAATTCAAAATCTGAAAAAAGTAGTTTTGAAGCATGAAGATGAAACCAAAAGAACCTCATCAATCCACAGGTAACAACCTGGATTTTCCAAATCATCCTGTATTGGCCTAACAGAATCACAGAACCACAGAAACATTAGGTTGGAAAAGACCTCCAGGATAATGAAGTCCAACCATTCCTATCAACCACTAAATCATGTCCCTAACCGACTTCCGCACCAAAGACTTCAAGGGAAGCAGACACAGTGAGTTTAAGTGCTCTGGATAATTCCTGTGTTATCACTATTCTACTGACAAAACACCAGAGCAGAATCTGCATACTTGGAAAAGAATGCTTTGAACTTCACCCGGTGTACAAAACATTAGTTATCTTGAAGAAATTCAGGAAACATTAATAAATATGTCCTTGTTATTTGTCAACCAACTCTAATGATTACAGGAGAAACCAAACATCAAACTATTCATTAAAACTATCACTGCAAAAGGTTTACAATTAAAATAAACAAAAAAATGCTTTCTTCAGACTAGGAAAGGAGGCAAGTTGTTAGTATACTTTGAAAGTTCTATACTTCTCTTCCTATTTCTGGTCCTCTCACTTAAACATTTTTAAAAGTTAATATGCTTTCAACACCTAACAGTTGCATTTCCCTTTATTAGATTTACATGTTAACTTCTTAAAGGCAAGGATTATCTTTTGATCCTGCATTTTACCTCCTTTATCATAGTGAGGCCATGTGCTGAGGTTAGGGCCCAAAGTACGATAACAAATGCAGACAACAGCAAACAACAAGGAATCAAGCAAAAAAATGAGTAAAGTTATCCAATACATAGGAAACAAGAAGGAAAACATTGTCTGAAAACAAAACAGGTTGCTCCATTATTATTCATGTGGAAGGAATGTTGATAATTAGCTAGAGACAAAACAAAAGACATTTTACCGTCTGCTGCTTGCGAATAACACAAACTTCAGTAATATATAACTCTCACCTTCTGCATCCAACATCTTAGGAATATCCAAATGCTTTTCAGCAATTTCCATGGCCAGGTTGATATTTCCTATGGGGTCATCCTGCATTAGAGTAAAAAATACATCTAGTCAAAGACAGAAGATTTTCCTTGAAGCAAGACTACAGTAAGTGTGTGAAACTTATTCTATTTTTCTAAACTGTAAACCAGAGTCACATCTGTTGTTCTTCAAGAAGCAGAGTATAGGTACATGAACTTCGGTCTATGTACTGCTGTATTTTCAAAAGAAAATAGTAATGAGCTATTATGTTCCACTAGGACTTCACTGCAAATATATTCTGGAAGTGAACATAGATAATATAGCATACATTCATAATACTGAGCTATTTTTGAATATAATTACAGCAGTAATGCATACCATCAAGGCCACTGGTCCACAAGGCTATATCAGACCATTCATCACAAAGTTAGTCCTGCATGTTTTATACCTACTGTACGTTATACTACAGTGATATGAATTCTACTGAGTCCTCTGTTGGTCAGATGAATGCATGAAAACAAGCAAGCACAGACAAAAGGATCCTTCTCCAGAAGAAGAAAAATGCCCCAGCTCTGGCTTGGACAGACAAATCTTTAATGCCTGTATAGATTGAATATTAGAGCTGTGGAAAGGCAAGAACTTCCCCTGGGTTTGAGATTTTTGTTTTGGTTTTTGAAGGAAAGAGAAAGGAAGCAGTGAGCACAATTCAGATAAACGGCACAGATTTTAAGTATTACAGTCCATATAGAACTTGCTAACAACAAAACAGGGTCTCAGACTAGGGCTGCTCTTAAGGCAGCCTTCCCATTTCAGCTTGAGGAGAAAACACTCTATGTGAAATAGCAATCCATGCCATTAATGCTATCACTATTATTTTCACGTATTCGCAAACTGCTAAATGATCATAGCACTCTGAACAATGCCAATGTCTACAGAGAGAAGTTGAGAAAATGGGACACAGAGGATCAATATTAGAGATGCTGGAGGCACTAAAAATAATGTTAACAGCTTTTCTGTAGGGAATTTCCCAGGCTTTTTTTCCCAGGGTAAACACTTCCTATAAAGGAATCTGGTTTCAAGCATGGTTCTTCTGTTATGCTGAAATAAACTTAGTGTGATTACTTACTATGGAATCACAGCAATTATTTAAGTTTCACAGAAGCCTGTTCCTCATGTGTGTACAGGGATCATAAGAAGTAATTCCCATGACAAGTCTTTCTATAAACATGTCATACTAGACAGCCTTTCCTTTTAAAGCTGCACGTTCAATAAAGTGCATTATGATGAAGAGTTTATATTTTGAAACCTCAACTCATAATTTGGATATAATAGAATATAAAGTCTATAATCCTAAATTCTCATTCTATCATCATTTAGCAGTTTTGTGCATCACTGACATTAAGAGGAACTGAAAATGTGAACATTTTTTAAACCACATGAATCTCTTTTTGTTATTACACAAGACACTGTGTGTAATACATTGACTAAATGTGTATACAAAAACTCTTACTGAAATTAAATAAGACAAAACCACACTAAATCTAAGTGAGATCTACTGACTAGGTTAAAACACTTTGCTTATGGATGAGTGATGAACACTTCCTATTTGTGTGCTTGGTACCAAGTCCATGAGTAAAGAGTGCTCTACTGGTAAAATATTTAAAATCACGGCAGCTTCTGAATAGTTGGAGGAGGTCTCCATAACCCATCCTTTTAAGCAAAACTAGAATCCATAGTAACTAAAAATCTCTGCTACAGCTAAAAAAATACCTCATCTAATTTGTCATAGTCAAGAAGATCAGGCCTGTGTCTATGGATAAGGGCGTTGAAAGCAAGGCCATCTTTCCAGCTACAAGTTCACACAAAGCACATTGGTGAGAAAAGGAAAGGACAGCATGCAGGAGGTAAGAAATGAAGAAATGAGACACCAAGACAGCTGTTAATGTAACCAAAATGAGCAGTCAATCAAACAAAGCCAGGTCAGAAAAGCAAGATCTATTTTAGGATTTTTCTGCATATACTTTACGTGCCACGGGTCAGCCTCAGTTTGAAACCTGACCTGCTCTTATTTTGGAAGCCTCTAAGAGGGAAATAGTAATGCTGAAGCAGATCTACTTATGTTGCAGCCCCTTTTCTCAGCACTTATATTTGTTTGTACTATAAAGTTTGCTTTTTTTTAATGCCGTATACACTGTTCAAGGCACAAACCCAATCAAACTAATTTCTGTTTGTGCCATGGTTAAGCACAGAAACACCGAGAGAGGTAGCTTAGTCATTCCACAAATCTTTTTTCCGTAGAAAGGGTTCCATATAGAATCAAAGAGCAAGCTATTGTTGATGGCTAATAGTCAT